>JAVGVS010001031.1:27500-33837 GCA_032718565.1 Distichodus sexfasciatus
GTAGTGAGGAGTGTGTGTGTGTGAGATTCTCTCTTGCTGGGAATATTAATGATATTTCTATATATACGTTTCTGTTTGAATGGACCGAGTAATAACTGGCTCCAGCACTGTTAGACTGCCTTCAGACTGTTACAGGCTCTTTTTACAGGGAACATGTGTGTGTGTATGTGTGTGTGTGTGTGTGTATGTGTGTGTGTGTGTGTGTGTATGTGTGTGTATGTGTGTGTATGTGTGTGTGTGTGTATGTGTGTGTATGTGTGTATGTATGTGTGTGTGTGTGTGTGTATGTGTGTGTGTGTACCATGTTTTATAGGTTGTGGGGACCTTGTTGCGCCTTTTTCTCCCCTAAAATCACTTTTATTAGTTTTTAAGTGTTATGGGGGCATTTGAGAGGTCCCCGTGAGGAGAAATGACTTTATAGGAAATGTTCATATTTTATTTGAGAAACTAAAAGAGGTCAAATATGTGCATTTGTTACTGAGGTCAGGGTTAGGATTAGCTGTAGAATTATATACATCTAGTCATTATGAGAGTCTATGGTAAAACCTCACAAAGATAGTTGTACAAGTGTGTGTGTGTGTGTGTGTGTTTACAGGTTATATGCTGTGTTGTTAGGACCTGATGTTCTCACTATAATAATCAAAAAAGATTTAACACAGTTTTTTAGGGTTTTATAAAAATGTTCCCAAATATATTTGACAAAAATAGAAGAATGAAAAGATTAGATTTTACTTTTCTAGACGTCGGACCTCAAAGATAGCAAACGTGTGTGTGTGTGTGTGTAACTGCATGTTTCTACAGGGTAATTAATAATTAGAACTGTGGTGAGCAGCACATATCATGATCTGGTTTTTATTTGACACTTTTCCTGTCCACTACTCTTGCTGCAGTTTTTATTCTACAAAACTCTAACACGTGCATCCTATCTCGGTGTGAGGTGCTTATCTGCACATTTTTGCGTACCTTCGCGAGTTCTGTCCGTTGTTACCTCCGCTAACATGGAGCTCAAATTTCTACGCTTTACGGCACGGTCGCTGTTCTTCTCGACGCCTCCAAGTTTGACGCGATTTGAGACGGTCCATGAGTCTCTTCACATATCTGTAACCATTGTGACCTGCACTCGTCTTTTTCACCTTTTTTCCTGTTGTTTATTTTTCCCATAGGAGCCCATCATTTTCTCCCATTAAGAGAATGCATGTGATTTGGGACTGGAAGGCTTCCCTCGGCCTGTTTTCACATGACAGTCAACGCAACACGGTTCTTATGCCACCTCACACCACCTCACTAAACACACACCTCAGTCTGGTCCACCCTGAAATCATCCCTCCTTCTTTCCCCATTCCCTTCAAAGCATTTTAATCAAAGTCATTCTACTCGACCCGTTTTCACGTCACAGCTACGAGACTTGAGCATCGCACTGGTGTTTTCTTGTGGAAATGCGGCTCTAGTTGTGTTTGCAGTGTATTGAGGTAACAGCGCTGAGCTTGTTCTCTTCGTTATTTCCTTACTCTTCTTTATCTTTCTGTGGCGACCCCTAACAGGTGAAGCTGAAGGAAGAGTGTATATCTGGGGCAGTAGGTAGAGTAACGGTTGGGGAGTCAACCCTGTCGTTGGTTCAAGTCCCAGACCAGTAAAGGTACCACTGAGGTACTCATCAGCAAGGTACCATCTCCAAACACTGCTCCCCGAGCGCTGCACTTCAGCTTTCCACTGCTCCTACACGGATGGGTCTCACAGCAGAGCTCACGTGTGGTTGTGGTGCAGTGTGTGCTGTGTTCACAATGACAAACAATCACTCACTCAAAGCCCTTTTCGCCTTTTTCAGCACTCAGCCGTCACACAGTTTCTCCTGGAATTGATTTTTGGTAGTTTGTATGGAGGTTCTAAGAAGTGCAGTTTAATGGCGTGTAAAATGAGGTGTGTGTGTGTGTGTGTGTGTGTTTTCCGTTAAGTTTGTTCTGGCATGTTCCCTGAAAAAGAGCCTCACTGCTGTTCTCTATTCAAAACCAGCCACGGAGGAAGACGCGCTAAAGCTACTAAGCCATTATTGTTCCCACGACACACACACACACCGATTATTTAACACAGTATTTAACTGAGATGTATTCTTGGTACTGTTTTTGTCGTTTAAAACTAAGCAATGCAGCGGTCAGCGCGGTTGGCCGAAAAGCAATGTGAACCAACGCCCTCTAGTGAATTCAAAAGCAATGAGCTGCACGGTGGCCGAGAGATCACAATACTATACAAATATAAACACATATAACACATATTAATCAAGTCATAACACACATGCAAACACACTGCAGTTACACACATTCACCAAACACTTTCATTATAATGACAACACGTGCCACATTTTACACACACACTGCACATTCATAAACGCACTGCAAAACACATGTAACTTCACAACCGCTGCAAACACACGCAACACAACGCAACTCCTGGAAACACTTGCATTGTGTCATATCTTGGTTGTGTTGTGCTGTGTGTGTTTGCAGCGCGTCTATGAATGTGCAGCGTGTGTGTAAAATGTGGTGTATGTGTTGCGATTTTGATGAAAGTGTTTTAGAAATGTGTGTAACTGCAGTGTGTGCATGTGTGTTATCAACTTGATTAATATGTTTTGTTGCTTAGCAGTGTTGTGCTGTGCTCTCTCGGCCAGTGTAGCTTTGTGTTAACATAACAAGAGAGACCTGCAATAAGTGACCAAAAAATGTCACTCACTAATATATTTATTGTTAAAGCCACAGACACTTTAAATGGAGGGACATTATTAAGTAATAAAGATATTCAATAAGTAATGTTGACTCCTTAAAAACACTAAACAATCACATGATGACTGAATGAAGCGAGATGTAGTTTCCCCTGCAGTAATAACACTGAATGTACTTTGAATAAGAACGTTAAAAATGCACACGTAGAGGCATTATATATCCAAAACCATGAATGTGTTGTTTCTATTTCTATACGCTGTAGGTTGTACTAGTATTACACTTCTAAGGGGGAACAGGAAAAGTCTTTTTTATTAACAGGGAGGAGGTCTCACTCTGCAGTTTGGTTTGCTGATCCTGTTGAAAATGTAAATGTGTTTTCTGCTGTTGTAAGAAGGATGAGTGAACATGTCGCTGTTGTGACTGTCAAGTCAATAAAATCACAGTGAACATAAAACATAAGACTCTTCCCATGTGGTTTCTAAGTCAAAGTTAACTTTCTTACGAGTTTAAATGTTATATACAAGTATACAGAGAGATGAGCCGACGTGGCTGCAGTTACTACAGTGTGCAAAGAATGAAGAAGGCACATAGAACATATATAAACTATTAAATATAAACTTTAAAACTAGAGGTAGCAAAAGTACATTTTTGTGTAATTTTAGTTATTCAATCTGTGCAAATACTAAAGCAGCAGTTAAGTGGAGAATAACTATAATTACAAAACTGAAATTTTCCTTTTGCATTAGATGTGAATAAGATCTGCAGCAGTTTAATATGATTATTTTAAACAGAAACTGTATCTCTATAACATCTAAGATAGAAGTAGAAGATAAATAAGCAATATAGTTAATGTGAGTTCAATAATATGTGCAAATATTTCAACAACACAGTACTGCAATGTACTTTTGTGCAAGATGTGCAGCAGTTTAACATGTATTTGTAATGATAATCCCGATATAAACAAATATTTATTGATACAACCTCTAAGCAGATGTTAGTGGTGAATCAGTCTTTCATAAAATTTACACCATGAGACCCCGGAACAGGCCTTTAATGCCAATTTGCTCAAGAGCGATTGTCCATGTAGTTAAAGTATAAGAATTTCTACGTGTGATGAATGCAGCAAATATTATACCAATTCAGTGGACCACAATTCAACATCCTGAGGTCTGCTTTTATTTATGATTTCAATTTGATTCAGTTCAAGAGCCGGTGATGGATATGAGACAATATCATATGCTGATTTAATACCACCACTTCCATTCATATCAAATCACAAAAACCTACTTAAATATCATTTGACATTTTTTATTCATGAAGAGCAACTTTCTCTTTTAATGACAACAGATCCCCTGTTCAATATGGAGTGAGGTTACAGTATCTGCGGCGACTGACTGATGTTTTACTTTTGGACTGATGCTATGGCTTGATGATTTTTGAATCGATGAATCAACGTAGAATGATGTCTCGTTGCAGTCCTAGTAAATCTAATGTTTCTAAAAAACTAAAATATTTCCTAAATAAGATTCATAATTTTACTCAAAATATAATGTAGTTATGTTGCTGTAGTGGTGTTGATGGCATGCATCTCTCTCTCTCTCTCTTAGAGACACACAAAAATGTAATGAGGCTGTTACATAACTGTCTGTTCCCATAGTTACGACTGGTCCCTCAGCTCTGTTTTTGGAAAAACATTTTAAGCATCATTTTATTATAAGTGACATGAGTGGATGTTATATTAGTATAATTTAAAGATATTTGATAAAGGTTTCAGGCCAGTGATATTTACATCTAATGCAATTTTCCAATAAACCATAGAGGTCTTTGTGTAAAGTGATACTGTACTAAATGAAACAACTCTATATTTTATGATGCGCACATGTTAAGACATTTAGTAAGTACAACCGGGGGGAATCTTTAAATATATAAAGACAATCCTATAAATATATAACAATCCTTATAATTATCATCATGAAACTCTTCATTTATTTATATATAATATGCTCTGTCTTGTTTGCACACCTCGAGCTGCATTCAGACATGTGAAAGGTGCTATATAAAATTAATAAATATAGCTGCAAGTGGCAGTGAGTGGGGTCCTCACCGGGGAATATGACAATGTCCACCCCGAGTAGAGCCATGTCCACTTCACCCCTCAGAGCTTGTGCCAGGGCCTGCATCACCTCGTCGCTGGGGGCCCGAGAGCATCGCCTCATCCTGCTGCCAGCAAAACCACAGTCAAGGTAATAAATCACCGTTCAACACTAAATTCCTCAGATTCAACAAAACAGAGAGTTGTCAGTGTTGGATATCCTTTAGGAATCAGAACTGAGATTATTGCCAAGTATTTTCTGACACAAAATGAATTTGCTTCCACGCGTGGTGTAAAGTAAAGTGAGATAAATACTTAAAAATATCAAAACAACATTGTAGCAACTGAAGAATGCACCAGAGATATGAATTGAAAACAATGGGGAAATGCTGCTTTTATTCAGCACACAGTCCGCACGGAGACGCGCCGGCCATCGGAAAATAGCGCACGGTCAGCAACAATCACTTCTCGATAACGGTGGGCAACTTAACATAACAGCAAAGTAGTGAAACCTCTCATGAAAGTTAGAATAAAATGATTAAGTGCTGTTTATACTGGCGATAACAACAACCAGCAAACAGAACAGCCTCTTTCCCCACATTTAGATCCCAGTGGAATAGCCAGGTGCATCCTGGGAAAACTCCGCACACCAATTCCCCCAACACGCTACTATATATATATATATAGGGCCGATCTAATGAGTTACAATAAAAACAGACTGTTCAAAGAGAATCATATGATGATTGTAGATATTAACTGATATAGATGTTAGATATTAAGGTAGATCATATCTACCTGTCTGTACACACTGTCCGTCCGTGAAACTAAATAATTGATCAGCAGTCTTAACAGAGAGCCGTTCCACTCCTGTATGCCATAATAACTCTGAATCATACCCATGAGAAGTTTACTGAAATTGCATCAGTTATGGATTTAAGTTGACTCATTGATCACATTATTTTACATTGTAGTTTTAAATGTGTTTTATTACACATTAATCGCATATTAAAGGCGGCAGTGTGTGTGCTTCCGCAGTGCGCGTGAATAGGTGTGTGTGTGTGTATGTGTGTGTGTATGTGTGTGTGTATTTGTGTGTGTGTGTATGTGTGTATGTGTGTGTGTATTTGTGTGTGTGTGTATGTGTGTATGTGTGTATTTGTGTGTGTATGTGTGTGTGTATGTGTGTATGTGTATGTGTGTGTGTGTATGTGTGTGTATTTGTGTGTATGTGTGTATGTGTGTGTGTGTGTATGTGTGTATGTGTGTGTGTGTATGTGTGTATGTGTGTGTGTGTATTTGTGTGTGTGTGTGTGTATTTGTGTGTATGTGTGTGTGTGTGTGTGTGTGTGTGTATGTGTGTATGTGTGTGTGTGTATTTGTGTGTATGTGTGTGTGTGTGTGTGTGTGTGTGTGTGTATGTGTGTGTGTGTATTTGTGTGTGTGTGTGTGTGTATTTGTGTGTGTGTGTGTGTGTGTGTATGTGTGTATGTGTGTGTATTTGTGTGTGTGTGAGTGTGTGTGTGTGTGT
>JAVGVS010001032.1:0-41433 GCA_032718565.1 Distichodus sexfasciatus
GTCGTCTCGTCTGTCTATATACTGGGGTGAGGCTAAAGTTTACGTTGACTTTGACTTAATAAGGAAGAATCGGGTTACATTTTACTAGTAGCGTTGACAAATAAAGAAAAAAACTTGTAAATTTGTTCTCTGCAGTATCAACAGGGTTGCAACAATCTAACTTTTTAGTCACGATACCAGTATAGATGCCTGAAATTTTGGACGATACGAATTCTGATCCGATCCAGTGTTAACTTAAACATAAACTTTGCAAACCAAAAACTAGCTTTGCATATGCAACATATACATTTACTGTATTATTTAGTTTGAAAAAAATACGTAAAAATGCCCCGGCAGCCTAGTGAAACAGTCTTCAAAATCTTCATGTTCGTGTAATGCTGGAATGAATTTGGGAATCGAAGTTCCGATATAAAAACAATGCGACAAACTTGATCGATTCTCACATAAATAATCAGCTGTTTGACACCAGTGTTACTTCTGAGTAACTTTATTCAAAATAACTGTGTAAGGTATTGGCATTCTAAAATTCTAAAATGTAGTTTACTGCGGTTCATTCTACATCCAGTGGAGGGCGATGTGGTGTAGCATAACGACTGTAGCTATACAGCGTGTAAGAAATAGCTCTTTTACTCATGGAATTTTTCTCTTGTGCCAAAGGTCTTGCAGTGTTTCGGATAAAATTAAAGGTGTGTTTTAATGTGCGTTATTGAAATACGTAACACGTGTAATATTAGTGAAAATGTATTACTGTATTACTGTATTACAGCGAATAGTAACAGATTACTGTAGTTGCGTTACTTTTGTAACACATTACTCGCAATACTGTAGGTTGGCTTGTAATTTGTTCTAAAAATCAAAGGATGAATGTTTTCCAGTTCTGCATTGTAATTGTGTCATTTGTCCTCTTCAACGCTGCACACTTGGCCACTCTGTCGGTGTGTCAACGCAGCAGGTTGTGCGTCTGTTTCGCTACAGTTGTGACATTGGGATAGACATTGTATGGCTCGCTGCCTAAAAGACAAGTTGGAAATGCCAGTGATTTTTTTGGAGGTGATGTGATTAGTGTTGATTTAACAGCAATGAGTCAGTCTGGCTGCTAAGGAATGGCTTTCAAAGCAACGCAGCGTTTGAGACCCTAGTTCGTTTGCTGATGTCGACGGTGACGTCATCGCAGAATGTCTCGTGACAAATGAAATCAAACATATCATGCGTCATGACCTTTTTGCTGCTTTGATATGAAAGAAAAACGTACCCAGACCTCTTTTTCCACGACAAGAGAAGTCTGTTTGATATTTAAAAACACTTACTGTAATAAAGCTCAAGAAAGAGTGCAGTCTTTACAAAGACATATTTATTATAAAGTGGGGGAAATAGTTATTTGATCCCCTGTTGATTTTGTAAGTTTGCCCACTTACAAAGAAAGGAAGTCTCTAATTCTTACAGTAGTTTCGTTTTAATGAAGAGAGACAGAATATCAACCAAAAATCCAGAAAAAAAACACACTACATAAAAGTTATAAATTAATTTGCATTTTATTGAGTGAAGTAAGTATTTGATCCCCTACAACCCAGCCTGAATTCTGGCTCCCACAGATTGGGTGTGGCACACAGATTGGAATAAATCAATTACAGATACACCTGATCTCATTCCGTTGTGTGTATAAAGCACACCTGTCCACAGAATCCGTTTCTTCCATTACAACCTCTCCATCACCATGGGCAAGACTAAAGAGCTCTCAAAGGACGTCAGGGACAAGATTGTAGACCTGCACAGGGCTGGAATGGTCTACAAGACAATCAGCAAGAAGCTTGGTGAGAATGTGGCAACTGTTGGGGTGATTATTCAAAAATGGAAGGAACATAAAATGACCATCAGTCGCCCTCGAGCTTCATGCAAGATCTTGCCTCATGGGGTGAGGAGGATCATGAGAAAGGTGAGGAATCAGCCCACAACTACACGGGAGGAGCTTGTTAATGATCTGAAGACAGCTGGGACCACAGTCACCAAGAACACCATTGGTAACACACAACGCTGTACTGGAGGCACATGTACAGGCCCATGTTAAGTTTGCCAGTGAACAGCTAGATGATTCAGAGAAGGCATGGGAGAAAGTGCTGTGGTCAGATGAGACTAAAATCGAGCTCTTTGGCACCCACTCCAACCGCCGTGTTTGGAGGAAGAGAAATGCTGAGTATGACCCAAAGCACACCATCCCTACAGTCAAGCACGGAGGTGGAAACATTACGCTTTGGGGCTGTTTTTCAGCTGAAGGTACAGGACGACTACACCGCATTGAGGGTCCAATGGATGGGGCCGTGTACCGTAAAAGTTTGGACGAGATGACCCAAAACATACAGCCAAGGCAACAAAGGAGTTGATAAAGAAGCGGCACATTAAGGTTATGGAGTGGCCTAGCCAGTCTCCAGACCATAATCCTATCGAAAATCTGTGGAGGGAGCTGAAGCTTCGAGTTGCCAAGCGGCAGACAAGAAACATAAAGGACTTACAGAGTTTCTGTGAAGAGGAGGGGGCCAAAATCCCTCCTGAGATGTGTGCAAACCTGGTGACCAGCTACAAGAAACGTCTTACTGCTGTGCTTGCCAACAAGGGTTTCTCCACCAAGTACTAAGTTGTGTTTTGCTTGGGGATCGAATACTTATTTCTCTCAATAAAATGCAAATCAATGTATAACTTTTATGTTGTGTGCTTTTTCTGGATTTTTGGTTGCTATTCTGTCTCTATTCATTCAAATGAAACTACTGTAAAAATTAGAGACTGTTCATTTCTTTGTAAGTGGCCAAACTTACAAATTCAACAGGGGGTCAAATAATTATTTCCCCCACTGTATAGGTCCTTATATAAATAAAAAATGATCTTTAAAAAGATAAACTTTCCAATAACATTGGCCCAATTTGAACGATTATAGGGACAAATTGTTAAATATGTTTTTATAATGTCCAGATTGGAATTTTCTGAAGTTCCTACCTTCCTACTTGCGTGATTTATCCTTGTAAAATGTAATTTACAGCATGTAGCAGACGCTCTTATCCAGAGCTAGAGATTGACCGACATTTGCCATTTTTTTAACATATCGTCATCGGCTGATTTTCGAGTGCAGCACGCCGATTTATCGTCAGGCACATCTGCGGGCGGCCCCGTGTTATTGTCGCTGTAGAGCACAATAACATGAGTGTGACCGCATGTGAAGGATCCCAGCCAGAACTTTCAGAAGACAGCGTTAAATTCTGATCTTTGCTTTTAACTTCCCTTAACTGGCGTAATGTCAGCAAACCTTCAATCTGCTAGAATTCCTGAAGATCGGTAATATTCCCAAAAATTTCAGCTGCACTGTTGCGCGGAAAGAAAGCTTTGCACGCCGTCAGGGCTGACCGCTGTTGTAATTAGTCTGACTATTTGTGTGTAACAACTGTATGAAGTCCAAATATTTTGCGGGCAAAAAGATATCGGCAACATCGGCATCGGCTATAGAAAAACCTGTATCGGTCGACCTCTACCCAATGACGGTAGTGCTGAAGGTAGAATTCGAACCCACGACCACTTGGTCCAGAGGCGAGTCTCCTAACCACTAGACCACCAACAAATAATTGTCTTTTACGCGGAGTTGGCCGCGTAAAAGACAAGAGATTTTGCTCACCAAAGTTCCAACTGCGCGCTCGGAATTTTGCCATAAAAATAACGTCATTGTTCTGACATTCCTAACGAAGCGAGCGTGAAAGCAGAGTGGAGCAAGGGGCGGAGTATTTCACTTCCCGCCCTATTTAGCGTACCAAGTTGAAATTAGGCCCGTGTGACACTGCATGTGCACTATCTAGTGCACAGAGAGCCGTTCAGCTACGACCCCAGCTGTTTTCTGAGATGCATACTGCCGCATCTATCATGCCGTATGATGAGCGCCTTACCTACCATACTAGTAAGTGCGGCGATACGCGGCCCGGGACGCAGCTCATGAGTTGAACGCGTGAAGACGAGAGAGAATTTGGCCACAAAATAACGCCATGCATTTTAAGGCCGGGATGTAGAAAATCCCACCTCGGACTTTGGACGTGACTGGCAAAAAGGCGGTCAAATTCTTTCCCACGTTGTGATGCCGCCTCATTACCAGTCTCTCCACCGGGCCAAACAGTAACTGGTGGCTTTAATAGGGGGATGTGACATCTTGTAAATTGTAGTAGACGTAGAGAGAGAGAGAGTGGGAGGGATGCGGAGGGACGTTGGGGGGGCTGTTTTTTTTCATTCGGGGGGACAATAATGAGATCCTCAATCACGCTTTCATGGCTCTGGCTTTCTACACTATAAGCTGCAGACATGCCAAAATGTGTCCACGTGTGTATAATGCGGGCCATACGTCAAAAAAAACACACGCACGAACACAAACACACATAGACAACCACGTCCTGAGGTCACGAACATCTTAGTGGACGTAGTGTGTGTGTGTGTGTGTGGGTTTAGACAATGAAGAGAAATTTCGTGGTCCAGAACGTTTCGACGGAGGACGCTGACGCGGGTTGTGTGTGTGTGTTGGCGGCGAGGTGTGGGTGTGTGATTTTAGCTTGAATTGAAATGCGTTTCCACACACATAAAACCATGTTAAATCCTGACCTGGCTGTGTGTGGGTGATAATGGATTGAAAATATCTTTACTATAATCACGCTATCAATAATAATGCATTAGCCTATTTCCAGAAACGGGTTTTTGCCATATAAACATATCGACATAGGTGTGTGTTTATATATGTGTGTGTGTATCCCCAGACGCCTCCACCGAATGCCTTTTTCTTTTTGCCTCTGGCTGGCGCTTAGCGCTTGAACGCTGACGCTATGGATTTTGTAATCACGCTTAGGATACAGGTCAGAATCCTTTATTTCGCAGATCTCCGCAAGAAACCTGATTGATCGATGTTTCGCTTAGAAAGTTTCTTCCCACGCGACAGTTTGCCAGCGTTATCAATCGCGTAAAAATTTAGCTCATTTCCGCTAAAAAATGCTCCGGATAAATGTGCCAGCTTAGCAGCTGCAGCTAGATGGCGCAGCATCATATTTAACCATGATGCCGTATTGTTCGGCCTCATCAACGCTGAAGCGGTCTTCTTTTACCGTCTACGGATGCGTGGATGCGGCAGGATTTTTATTTTTATTCCAGTCGTAAGTCAAGGCGGGAGGCATCTGTTGTCGGCGATTCTCTTTAATTCAGATAGGCCCCTGGCGGGAAAACCCTGCAGCAGACCAGATTAACGCAAAATTCGGCCAACCCCCGCAAAGTCACCGCTAACCTTGTAATTTTAGCCGACATTACAACTTTTTTCCGCAATGCTGATCAACGTTGAGACGCACGTCAGCCAGCTCACTTCGCTGGAAAACGGTGATAAAAAAACGCCTTTGCGACATCACGAAATAAATAATGTTTATCGGCACAAAAAATAATAGTGGTTTTGTTTCGTCCTTTTTACGAATTTTTAACTTTTTTTCTCAACTTCGACGTAACGTAAAAATACCGCGACTTTTATCGCACTTTTACGTAAAGTTGCCACATTTTAGGCTGCAACAATCTCCTGTGTAAGGCAGGTTATACGTGATCGGAAGGTCGCCGGTTCAAGTTCCCGGATCAGTAAAGGTACCACTGAGGTACTTAAGAGCGAGGTACCGCCCTGCGCTTGCCACAACAGCTGGCGGATGGGGTCAAGTGCAGACGCCACGCTGCGCGGCGGTTTAATCACTCTCGCTAAACGCTTAAATATCGGGTGATTTCGCCGAAGCTTATGAATGCTCTGATTAGACAGCAGTCTGGCTGAGTTTCTTCTCGGAGACGCGAGAATTCGCTGGATTTCACTTCGCCAGAAGATCTCACACCCACTAGAGGATTCCCGTACCATCGATGGCCGGCGCCCGCTGCCTTCTGACGTACCAATTTGTGCCTTTAATTAACAAAGACTTCTTCACAAGGCGCCTTTTAAAGACTGAAGTCACTATGCTGGGCGCGAACAAACTTACCGGTCCCACCTTCGTCGCCGTCGCTTTATTTATCGCAGCAAGCACCGCACTGCAAACAACAACAACAAAACACCCCCAAAACCCCAAGCGCCACGCATCCTCCAGGTTCAAGAGTTTTATCCGGTGAAGATATTCTTCACGTTTAACTGTACGTCCGGGGAAAAGGATGGAACAGCGGCGCGGGGCTTTTTTTTTCCTCCAGCCTTTCCTCAATGCTTGTTTCCGCCTAATTCCTTAGTAGCAGCCGATTTGATGAGCGCCGGGCTAAAAATAGACGGCTCCGAGAGGAGGCAATGACAGACAGCAGGTCCGCGTTCCTTGGAGAGAGAGGGAGAGAGGGAGAGGTGGTTATGACGGCTCAGATGAGAACATGCAGAAATGTTTTTTTGTTTGTTTTGCTTTTTGCATCGTTGTATGAGGACGCGATCAAACGATCTGTCGGCGGTGTTGCTGCTTAATTGGTTAAAAAAAACATCGGTGTTGCTGGAAAACCCACGCGTGTGCAATCTGACGGTCACTTCCTCAAGAAGGCCATTCCCTCGAAGCTCTGTTCAGACGTCGCTTCTTGGCTGCGTGATAAACGAGCCGCGGGGAGACAGCGATAATAAACTGGGAGAGAGAGGTTTGCCGGGGCTCGAAAATCGGGTTACAGCCACCGGAGCAGCAGCAGAGGCAAGACGAGGAAGCAAAGCAAGGGCGACAAGATGAGAGTTCATGAAGGTCGCCAATTCGTGAAACCATCAAGTTATACCGATACCGGCGCAAACGGGGTGGAGCTGCAGCAGATACCGCAATAAACTCATCGAGGTTTGACGGTCTGCTGTACCGGGTTATATCAAATACAGGAATATAACTGTGGCGGTGATTACGGGGCTATGAAAGTTTGTATTATCAGTTTTGATGAATCGAAGGGACAGACGTTGAAATATGACACGTTTCATCTTTTATCTAGGGTAAAGCATGCTCAAAACTTATTAGGCAAAATGCATTGAAGTATTATAGCGCCACTAACTGGCAGGAGTGGTGCACCTTTTTTTGCCTGAGTAGTGGAGGGCCCAGACCAAATTTTGCCAGGCTCCACCCAGAGCCGATTTCTATGACACTCAGTGTGGTATTGTGTCCGAGTGCTGTTTTCCACCACATTTGTTTTATATTATGGCCAATGAAGACCCAAATTAAAAAAATGTGCTTGAAAGTACTAGCAAAGAATGTCTTAGTTCTCAAAAATGATACCAGTTGCATGTAGATTGGACAAAAATCCAGGTCTAGTTCAAGAGATGGTTTTTGCATATTATGCAATTAGCGAGAACCAATAGGGCTTAAAAATAAATGCGAGGGTCAATAAAGATTGTCTTTTGAGCCAAGGAGGTAAGATATATAAGATTTAGAGAATCAGAGCTACGTTCAAAGTTATTAGGGAAAAGTGCAAAATAGCTTATTAGCGCCACCAACTGGCAGAGTAGTGCAATTGTTTTTTTTGCCTGAGTAGTGGGTGGGGTTTGAACTGTTGGAATTTCGGGGGAGTGGCGCAGTTTTTTTTTCCTGAGTAGTAGGAGGGGTGAGGAGGGGACCTCACTGGCAAATTTCAAAGCTGTAGCCCACCCAGAGGGTGGATTTCTATGACACTCGGTGTGTGTGGTGCTGCAGTCCCACGCCAAGCGAGCACAGTTATTTGCATATTACAAAAAATGAAGACGCGCATCAAAAAAATGCTCGAGTAATAATTAAAGAAGAGTGTCTGGGATCCAAATGATACCAGTTGTATGCAGATTGGACAAAATCCAGGACTAGTTCACAAAAGATGAGTTACTCTTATGCAAATTAGCTTAAAATCAAATATGGCAGAAATAGATGTAACTAAAAAAATTGTTCAACTCAAGGAATAAGATGGTATATGATTTTTGAATGGAATCATGATTCAATTTTATTAGACAAATGCAAAATTTTTGAAAACCAAATAGCTTACGGCAACCTTTGCACAATTTCAAAGTTGGTTCCACAACGCATTGGTTAGGGTACCACGAGTACCACCGTAGCGGCCCTTAATTAGGAATGCAATCGATCCGGATACGCGGACAAGGAACTCTAAACAGTTGAAACGGCAAGCTGGGCCACTGGAAATGCGCCAAGATGTTCGGTTCGTTTCAAGGAAAATCTGGGCGCTTAAAAGGATTGCCAATGCCTCGACATCTCAGCTAATTCTCCGCAAACACACTACAGTCCCAAAAGCTGTAACTCACACGCATTAAAGTGGTTCATTTCTACCACACTGAAGCCCGCCGAGTCTCGTGTTCCTGATGGTTTTAGCCACATTAGAGACGGATAAAATTTCAAAATGGTAGCCAGAATAATCAATAATATTTTATTATTTTATTATAGTTGATCACTGAAATAAATAATCTTCCCTCAAGAGAAATAATATTAATTATGTTGTCGGTTTTATTATTATTATTTCAAAATAAAGTTTTAAACTGATATTATAACCAGAAAAATCATTAACTGTTTTATTTTAGTTTTGAGTTTTTATTATGTATTCTTAGGCTTACCATTTTGGCATCATTGTAATATAGAATACTGTTAGAATTACTAATAGAATTTTCTATTACTTACATACACACATATATTAATATTATTATTAATTTTTTTTTTCTTTTTTTTTTTCTTTCTCTTTCTTTTCCTCTGTTCTTTTTTGTTTTAGTTTTTTGTTTATTTACTGTTTTTTTCAATCAGTCCCTTCTTCAAAAGATAGTCAGGCATATATATTTAAAATTTGCTCTAAATGAAATGTGTAATTAAAAATAAAGTTGTCTCCAAGAGGGGGTGGTGGTATGTATTTCAGTGTTCTCGGCTGGTGCTTTTCAAATATGATCTTTCATGCAGTGTGTCATGTAGTTAAAGGTGAACATAAACTATTCCTTGCAAAGTTGGTATTTTATTATACTCTTATAAATGAAGCTTTTTGGTCTATCAAAGAGCGGCTCACATTCCGCTTAAACGAAGTCGCCAGTACCAATCTTTTCTGTTACGGCCACACGCCAGTAACACATTGAATAATGTCCGCCATCGCCGTCACGTAACAACTTCGCGCCCCACAAACACGACCACTGAGAACGCCCCATGTTCAGCCGTGCTTGAAACAGTTTGTCGATGTGCCACTTCAACCGTTTATCGTCAGACTCCAGTTCGAACTCGATAAGGTAAAAATCGAGGCCATCTTTTTCTTTAGTGTATTAACAGGTCTCCAGAGCTGTCGTTCAGCGCGCAGCGATGCTGCCGCCCGACACACGCCAGTAGCGCGAAAGACCAATCATAAAGGGACGGTTTACCTGGACCCATTTCCAGCAGGTGAGGGCTCACGAAAGGAGGGGTTGACAGACTTGACTTCTTCCAACTGCTTCACACGAAATATTTACTTAAATCATTTAGAAGGCAAATTTAAAATTTATTTTTGGAGAAAACTGAAGTGCTTGACCCAGAAAGACATGTAAACCTGTTTAAGAGACTCAAAACAATATTAGCAAACTCTTTAAATGGCATAATAGGCACTTTAAAAACAAAACAAACAAAAACCAGAATATAGAATATGATTTTTGAAAATAATGTAAATCTCTTCTTTTCTTATTGATTAAGGAATGGAAAATCTGATCAATTGAAAGTTTGAAGAACAACAGTTTAAATATTTTGAACCAATTCAACCAATAAAAATGAGCTGCTTTTTGTCCTTTTTTCATAGTAGTGAACCACATTCTCATTAATCCCCAACGCTGCCCTGATGCAAAGAAGTAGGGCCATGCTTCCGAACTAAATGGCGGAAAAATCGCAGTAAATGCTATATTATTTCAGCCAATATGCTGGTCTGTAATAATGACTCTGACGAACCGGAGCGTTTAACGATTAACGCGCCAACAAACGCAGTTTTACAAAATGCGACGTTCATTCTGTCGGTGCACGCGAATGTATTCACAAATGTTTACTGCAGGACGGTTCCGATCGCGCCATGAAGACGCTAGGCGCCACTAAGAAGCGCCCGCGGCGAAACGCAGCAGCCCGTGGTTTAGCGAAAAGAATGAAACGGTTTATCTTCAGAAAACGCCTGACCACTTTCCGTGAATCGACTATCCGATTCTATGAACCTCAACCTGGATTTAGGATGCAGCCGAGCTCTGATTAATTTTAAATATGAAAGTGGAGGATTAAACGAACAATGATGACCGAGAGACGCGATCGAGATGTTTATATATTTGAAGTCGATTGCTTTTCCAGCCCTTATCATTGGCTTTCGATGCCCCACCATCAGCGGTGCTGTCGCTCCCCACGCTGAAGTTGCTGAACGCTTCTTCGTAACTGAAGACGATTTTTCAAGGACACGACGCGAGCTGAGCGATTGCTTGTAGCAGTTCCGAGCCAGTTCGCGAGCCAGCGCGGTTTGGCAAACACTTTTGCGCGATAGCAGACTGCGCTTGGCGGCGACAGCAGCAGCGAGGGAGCAGCATCAGACATTTTGTGGAGGATTTGATCGAAGCTGGAAACATGTTCAGTGAGCCGCTCCACTTCGCCATGCTGGGTAAAGATCTGATTGGCGCCGCTTCCGCGATCAAATGATTTACCTCGCGAACACGCCGTTACGCCCTGCGCTCGCCTCTCCTTTCCCAGTGTTTGTTGTCCGCTGCCCGTACCGAGGTCGCCGAACGCTTCTGGAGGTTTTTTTCCGTCACCCCTGCGAGGCTGCTGGCTTTGAATTCCTTCAACGTTTCTGATCTTTGTTACAAGCTTCCGCTTCTGTCGCGGCTTTTTCTTTGCGTTTATCGCAGGATATCGTATATTGCGATGCTTTTAAATCCGCATAGTTTACACGACAGGCCAGCAATCAGCAATCACGGGCCGACGCGCTCTTCGCAGGTATCAGTGTCAGAACGGCCGCGGACTCCACGCCTTTTTTTTCCGCACTGGCTGCTGGTTTTTCCCACTCATTTTCTCCCATAGAAGAATACATAGGATTTTGCTTTTCAAAAGCGTCCCTTTGAAGGCCATACATTAACACTGACAACGCGGTCCTCACGCCACCTCAGACCACCATCTGTTTCCACCCACACTTTCATCATCATCCGTTCCTCATCCATTGACTTCACCGACAAATGCAAGATCCGCCCATTCACGAACGCCAGAATCATACAAATGTCTGTTGCAAAAAAATGACGCTCATCCAGCCAAAGCCGATTTTATTGCAAGCCTGACATTATGCCTTCCTGCCCACCTGACTTTTGCACGTGTCCACATTGTGATGACAAAGCGGAAACGATCGTTTTTTATTAAAAGAGATTCACTCGAGCTTTAATAGTCTCACATTTATTTTATTATCTATAAATTCATAAGCAATTCACCAGCTGAACCTCTCGCTCGTCCTTAAAAGCTTTTTGTGAGGCGTTTACTTTAGATATTAATTTAAACATACGACGATTTTTTTATTGACTTGGTGGCGCCACCGTATGCAGCCTTCAGAGGGGATACCCGCAAGAACTGAGGTAGGCTCAAATCCAGCTGGACGTTATGTCCAGTTTTACTGCCTTTGAGCTCTTGAGCGAGCCCCTCCACCCCAGTTCGCCTCATATAGACTGGCTGGCCCATTACATGTGATCTCATTGACAACATTAGAAGTTATTTTGCCGACATTTATCGCAAGTTCACATTCTTCTGCCACTGATATGAAGTAATTGCAAGGTACGCTAGTGTGGCTTCTCTCTGTGCTCTCGACTCGCCGCTTCATTGAATGTCCCGCCCACAACGGTCTCTGATCGGCGATAAGCGAAGTTTGTTATCATTGCGACCGACGCACACGAAAGCGCCGGGCGCCAAGCTCCGAGAAGGGGAGAAGAGGAGAGAGCGAGAGTCGGCGGAGCTAGGCGTGTCTAAAAATGTCGAATTTCCAAATATCGGTCGCAAATATCGGTTAACTAGCAATTATCGGTATCGACGAGGCTCCTTAAAAATCACCGTTCCTGCGACGATGTTTCATAGCAAAAAATCGCTCAGATTAATCGTGATATTGACAAGAAGCTTGCATCGCTCAGCCCTCAAGCGCGGTGTAGCTACATTGCCTCCCCAGAAAGAAGGCCAGTAGTCCTCTCCAGGCTTCCTCCAAGAAAAGCCAGCATTTAGTGCTGTAGCGATAACGCCGGTTATTTATCGCCGAAAGTGTTGCCATAACAGTGGGGATATATGTGCTGTTTCACAGCTCGGAGTGGGAGCGCTGCTGTCGGTATACCAGCGCCCGCACATAAGCGTTGGGGAGCGCTACGCTTCCGCGTATTATCGCTCGAGCGAGCCAGCTGCCCGCCGAGAGACGGCAGCCAGAAGGGCGAAACAGCTGATTAGAGAGACGCTATTCTCTGCAGCGAGGCAGGCCACGATTTACTTGTAAATCTTGTCGTTTTACCAGATTCTGTTTGGTTTGCGATGTCGCAAAATACACCTGCTTACTGCAACATTTGCTGACGGTTTGATGAGGGTTACCGTGCGGCACAAGGTGAATGTAGTCACAGAGAATATTATGGCGAGTATTTGAGCGTAGCGCGGAACGAACACCCGCCACAACCCGCAGAAATGCGCTACATTTGTACGCCGTGAAAAGCATGTTTTTAAAGCCATTTACCGCATAAAAGTATATAACTTCCAACCACAGACACTAAAGCGCCACAAAAGTTTGCAGAACGAGGTAAAAATCGGCAGAAAAAGCGGGTGTGTGTTTTACTTCGCGTTAAAAATCGAAGCTGCAGACCCTTTGGTTCCATACGGGTTGCCTACAGAGTTGATCAAGACCAACTAACCGAGATCAAATCAGACTAAGACCCAGAGGTGCCGAGACCGAGATAAGACAAAGACTCCTTGAAGCGCCAGACCGGGAGTACGAGACTGACCAATGCACGCTTTACGCCACCAGTGGAAACAATGGTTTTGATCATCCAAATGAAGAAAGTTTTGGGGGAATTTTTGAGCCGATTTGACTCATTTTTACCTTAAAATTTGAGCTGTTGCCCCTTCCGGACGAGAACTACATTTTTGTAATTATGTTGTATATTAGAGTTTAACGTGTTTACATTTCACGGAAAATTTATTTGCTGTCTTTTATGCTTCCAAGGACGCTAACTTAAATATTATTTATATATTAAATAAATATATTTCTGCCATAAATTAAAACGCAGTTATAACTGCAGTCACACACCCCCTGCTCTGGAGTTTGAGCAGATTTCTCCCACCTCTGCTGTTAGCGCCGGTGGTTACCTGGTGAAGGCGCGTCTCGGGGCTCAACGTTTTAGCCGAGTTGTCGCTGTTTGCTGGTGGAGAGACCAATGATATGGTTTCATGTAAGATTCGGCAGCGGTTAGAAATACACTTCATTCCTTTATTTAATCGATGGTTCAGTACCAGACGATAATTGTTTATGAAAGGAAAACCAGCCTTAATAAAGGAGGACATTTAACGCTACAAACCAAAAACGAATTAATCGTTTATTATCAGAATCGGCGTAAAATGGTCATTAATCGTGACGCTTATTAGTCATATAGAGACGGCCCTAGTTCGGTTACTTGAACGTTCGGTAACCTGCAGCTCAGCGAAGCGGAGAGGAAAAAGGGTGAGAGACGGACGGACGGATTTATAAGAGAGGGAAGGTGAGGTAAAGAGTTCGATAACCGGGTCCGGACTTAAAAGTGGGCGATCGACGGAAGGCCACTCCCCAATCCCCACCGTTAGATTGGTTAACTTTAGATGGAAGGTCGTTTTTAAGTCTGACCGGTACCACAGAGGTATTTACAAAAAGGTACGCCCCTACACTGCTCTTCACGGATGGAGATGATTCTTGCTATGAGTAACTCTGTGGTACTCTTTTATCGTGTCCGGGATTCTAAGAAGGGCGACTCATAAATCACATACCAACTCTCTAACCTTAACCAGAGACTACTAACTTCCTAGATCGGAAGGTCGCCTTTTTAAGTCCTGACCGGCAATGGTACCACAGAGGTATTTGAAAAAGGTACGCTCTTGCTACTGCTCTTTCACGGATGGATGATTCCCTGTTTCAAGAGTAACTTCAGGGTACCTTTTTACCAGTCCGACTTAAAGGCTAGACCTTTCCAACACGTATACAACTCCCTAACATAACCGCCATTGCCACTAACTGCTCAGATTAGGTCGTCCCCAGGTCCTGGACTGGCAAAGGCACCACAGAGGTACTCCACAGCAAGGTACGTCTGGGCAACGTTCTTCTGCACGGATGAAGATGATTCCTTGGTCGATAGGCACCTCTGTGGCACTTTTTATCAATCTGGGACTTAAAAGGCAGCAACCTCCGATCACAGCGCTAACCTCAACCATAACTGTTCTGAGCATTATCCGGTTTCAGATCGAAGAAATGCTCTTTTAAAGTCTTGACGCGCTGGTAAATACCAGAGGTACCATTAGCAAGGCACGGCGCCTAAGCACCGGTTCTTCACGGATGAAGATGATTCTGTCGCAGAGTACTCCTAAAATTTTTTACTGGTCAAGGACTTTGAAGGAGACCGATCGAGCCATGCGCTAATCAACTTTGACCCCAAAGACGTCAACTGAAGATTAAATGTCGTCTTTTGAGGTCCTGACTGTAAAAGAAAACAAGCCAGAGGTACCTATTAGCAAGACTTTGCCTTTCAGGACTTAAAGGGCGACTTCTTTCCGATCACGGTTTCAACTCTCAACCTCAACCGCCATGCTACCAACAACATCCTTGACCTCACTGCTGAGAATACGTGGTAGGTGACGGCGGGTCTTAGGACCCAAGAGGTCGTGGGTTCGAACCGACCTCCAGGGCTACCGTCACCGGTTGCTCTCAGGGAGACGTCCCCCTAGTTAGGAAGTGGAAGTCGCTCTCTGCTAACATCTGTAGTTTAAAGAGCGGCTACGCGAGACCGGGAGCATCTTTCACTGCCTTTTGTTTTTCGGCGATCTTTATAGCTGGTGACATTCGCCGGAGAGACATTACAGATGAGGACCCGCTATTTTGCTTTTTGTACGCTAATGCTAATCGCCCGCCGGTTGGTAAGCAGCAGTCGCGTCGAATGACGACGTCTACGCCTCTCAGATATATATTATCGGCTCCGCGGTGGAGACGTTGTCTTTATTAAACATAAAGCCTCTCTGGCCATGCTGAATACACACAGCTTTACACAGAATCATCTTCAGCGAGACGGACTATTTTACGGTCAAGAAGACCTTTCAGACTAATGGTCACAGAGCAACATTCGAGCAAACACGCCTTTCAGGCCGGTTCAGATGGTGTACAGGCTTAATCAACGGCGTTGACCGGGCGCAGTTTTAAGAAAAAAAACGGAAGTTTCTGGCGCCGGGCGCGATCGCGAGCCCAAAATCGTGGTGCTACATAGTAATGGCGAAGGTTAGTTACGGCGAAACACCAGTGAGTAACCCAGCTCCGCCAGATTTTTTAAATTCCCACAGATCTGCTTTTTATCGCAACACGCTTTTATGCTCCACCTGACGGAAATCGCCACGCTAGTCCAGCAGGCGGAACGCGAGCGTGAGAACTTTAATCCCTGTACGCGTATGCGATTTACTTCCACGTTTAAAAGTGGCGGTTTTTAAAGACCAGGCACCTTTGGCGTTCCATAGATCCATGGAATTTCGTCGGCCCGGCCAGACCGTCGCCTACGCAGATTCGCTTTCCAACCCACAGCATGGCTGATGCTACTGATTAATGGTGTCGATCGGCTTGCGCAGAGCAGGAAATACTGACTTATACAGGTCCGCAGACCGGAAACCAGAAGGGCTGCGGAGACCGCTTCCATCACGGCTCATACCCACCTCGCCCGCTTGGTTTGATTAAGGCTAAAACTGGCACAGATATTAGAAAAACCCGCAGCTGCGGCCGGATCGGCACGCGCCGGGCGGATGATGCGATTCGCGCGAGCGAGATGCAGTTGAGTTTCTGACGCTGCCACTATCGAGCTCAATAATGATCAAGTTTAATCATTATTGCCACAAGGCCATTATGGGAGAGAGAGAGAGGCAGAGGTGAAAGATTGGCCCACGTAGCATCTTGCTTTCTGGCATCTGTAAAATGTTGCATCAATGGAAAGGAGCGAGGAGTTGTTAGCGATGGTGTCTTGGATTCTGAAAAACGAGGCGACAGAAAGTCATTGTAGCCTGGATTTCTTCACGACGCACGAAAGTTGAGCACATCTTACTAGGGCGAATCTCGAGTTACAGCCACGATACGATACAATTTATTATTAAGACCGATTATTACAACGATGAACGTCTGTCAAAAGTCTTCTTTATGGTTCAGAAAAACCAATGAACGTATGCGATTCTTCTGTCACGATTCAAAATCATATTTCAGCTAATGTTATGACTAAACAGCCTTATGTTAGTCATCTTATTTACGCGACGGCATGTCATCTATATGCCACGCGCTGGTCAGCATACATAATTTTTCCTTGCTCTTCGGAGTTCGCCCCAATCCACACAATAATACTCAAGACTAGGGGTGTGCCATATCCTTCCAACTTTGATCCCGGTAAAAATGAATTTTGCGATATTCTGAGTTGGCGGCGTAACGAAATCACGCCGTTAACCTAGGCTACACCTACACAACATAACTAACATGTCGGAGCGAGTTGTTTCGCGGGTGCCGGGCGTTACGTACGAAAAATGCGCGAGCGCCGTGAAAATTGAAGACGCTGAAGCGTGGTTGTTCCTGTTCGTAAACTCATAAACGCGGTTACACGCTACGGTAATATCGCTATAATTTAAACCGTATTCAAAGCTAAAATACAGATATTACCTACTACTTATCGTTAACGATGCTAATATCCCGACTTCAGAGATGCTCCGATGCCCGAAATGAGATGAAATCTCTGGAATCTGAGCGCGAAGTCCTCGTATGTGACAACGTTCTTGGCAAAAAGTGTACTTGATGCTGAGGATCAGTGTAAATTCTAGCGTAGGAATATCTGTAAACCCGCATTACATTTTAGTAAAACAAGATTGATCATCAGAATCAATCAGAATGGAATCGGAATTGAATCGAATCGCACACCCCTACGGTGATCCTTTCTCTGTTGGAAGAATACCCCAGCTTAATAGAGTTGAGACGAAAGAAAAAATCTCGATCGCTTCGACGTGACTAAACTGCAGCCCGCCGACAGCGAGTCGGTCTTCGCCGTACAGACGTCTCGGAAGTCTCCGATCTGTAATTACCACATTTATTACCAAACTGCAAGATGAGGAGTGCGACTTATAATCGTTTTTCAATGAATATCCCGTTGCTGCTGTCATTAGACGCAAAGCGTTAGCAGCTGGATTTGAGCCAGCCGGGGAACGCGGGAGGGACGCCGGGACGCTGGGACGCCAACGCCAGGCGCTTAGTCCGTTGGAGAACGGCTCTCAACTCCCACCCACGCCTAACGCTGTTATAAGGAGCCCATTGTTGCTGCCAGCACGAAATATGGCGCGATTAGTATGACGCCATGACTATAGAAGTTTCTTTAATGCAAGCACTTTCGTGGCATCGTTGCGATTGCGCCGCTACGAGAACCTCAATCCCACTTTCTCAGAGAAGTCAGTCCAAATGTTGACCCAAAACAAATACACGTTTCTTGTTTCATTTTGATGCTGCTTCCTGATTGTGCTCAAATGTCGCCACGGGCGCTGAGATGGAGGGTCATCTTTTCTTTTATTCCTCTCTTCTCCAAAGAGTGGTTTGATGAAGGTCAGCGCTTCCCACTGGCTTAACGCAGAACATCGCCCAGGAGTCGGGTAACAGCTCTGACGATGAGCGTTGGATACCGAGGTCAGTGTCCGCTGTCAGCTTTTATTTCCCCGGCGGCCCTGGCTTTCACCTCTGCTGGCTTTGTCCTCTCTTTTTCTCTTTGTCTTCTTTTTATTAGGTGCCACTTCATACAGCAGAGTCAAGAGCAATCATTTTTTTTGCTGAGCTAATAAAAGATCGCACGTAATGTAGCTATTTAATTGTAATTTCCGAAGATGCCGCTTTTCTGGAGTGGTCAGACAACCTATATAGTGATAGTAATTAATCGGAACGCTGTTCACTATGTTAGTGGCTAATGCACTATGTTAGTTGGTGCTAATGTAATAATTATGTTAGCGTTAACGCACTATGTTAGTTGCTAACGTAATACCGTTAGTTGCTAATGTACACTATGTTAGTTGCTAATGTACACTATGTTAGTTGCTAACGTACACTGTTAGTTGCTAATGTACACTATGTTAGTTGCTAACGTACACTGTTAGTTGCCAATGCACACTGGCGTTAGTTGCTAATGCAATAATTGGTGTTAGTTGCCAACATACACCGTTAGTTGCTAATGTACACCATGTTAGTTGCTACGTACACTATGTTAGTGGCTACTGTACACTATGTTAGTTGCTAACGCACGCTATGTTAGTTGTTTACGTACACTATGTTAGTTGCTAACGTACACTGTTAGTTGCTACGTACACTATGTTAGTTGCTAATGTACAATTATGTTAGTTGTTAATGTAATAATTATATTAGTTGCTAACGTACACTATGTTAGTTGCTAATGTACACTATGTTAGCGGCTAATGTACACTATGTTAGTTGCTAATGTACACTATGTTAGTTGCTAACATACACTATGTTAGTTGACAATGTACACTATGTTAGTTGCTAATGTACACTATGTTAGTTGCTACCGTACACTATGTTAGTTGCTAATGTACACTATGTTAGTTGTTTTGACGCACACCATGTTAGCTGCTAACGCACACTTATATTAGTTGCTAATGTACAATTAAGTTAGTTGCTAATGCACACTGTTAGCTGCTAATGCACGCTATGTTGTTGTTTTACGTACACTATGTTAGTTGCTAATGTACGCTATGTTAGTTGTTAACGTACACTATGTTAGTTGCTTATGTACACTATTTTATTTACTAATACACTCATGGTAGGTTGCTAATGTACACTATTTTATTTACTAATGTACACTATGTTAGTTGCTAAAGTACACTCTGTTAGTTGCTAATGTAAACTATAGTTAAGCACGTATTTTCCTGCACCATGGACCAAAGACAGAAAAGTATGAAAAGAAAGTGGAGCTCGCAAAATGTTACGTGTAATTTTGAGACAAGAGATTCTTCTCACGAACGTTCCACTGCATGCTCAGAATTTTGACTCAAAATAACGATCCAAAATCCCCCCTCAGACGATACCGATGACTTAAAAATTATCGGCCGATTCCAGTATGATCACTATTTAAAATGAAAATGAGCTCACAGGGCTGTTATGAAACCAGTTCCGCGATTTTAATATAAAAAAAAATTGAAACCACAAATTGGTCTGACTGCCGCAAATGCCTCTATAAACTCTCGCCTCCCTGTCCGCCACGTGCTCACTTGGGTACCGCTGTATTCTCCTCACCAGCATTTGCCACAAACACTCCACCTGCATCATATTTTGCCAGTCGTTGTTTTGGCCACCGCTGTTATTGCCTGTGGGAGCGGAGTCTAAAACACAGAGCTTTTACTGCGCTGCTCCTGGGGCTTGTAAGAAGCCGGAGCTGGACTTTAGCTAAAAAACAAAACATATTGTCCACTTTTCCCAGACTAACACGAGCCCACTTTAACGCCATCGCTGCTGCTCTTACAAACCTGCCAACTTCTGGATGTGATTCGAGGACCTCTGTGGTTATCGGTAGCTGTTAGCGGCATGTAATCGTCTTTTTTCTATTCCTTTTTTTTTTTCCTGTTGCTTATTTTTCCCCCTAGGATCCCATTCGTTTTCTCGAAAGCTTTCCTTCGACTGTAAAAATAAATCAAATGAAATCATTTTCAAAATGTGATTTTAATAGCGAAGCTGGATTGCGTGTCACCGACCAATCTAATGTGATGTCAACAAGAGACCACCAGGGGGCCGTGGTGTTAAAAACTGTTAACTTTTTTTATTTCCATATTTGAGGAGACAGTAGAAAGGCGTAATCCTCTGCTAGGGGTGTAACGATACATCGATACATCAGCAAAAGTTCATACTATCGATCCAAAATGACGGTCAAACATGACTTTCTGTTGACCAGGAGCTTTTATAATTGCATGATTGTGGTGAGTAATAACATATCATCATGCAATTTTATTTCACCCACTTTTTCTGACCGCTGGTCCTACAGTTTTTTGCTAGAAACGTCATTTCCGTCCCCATAGACCAGCGGTCCCTGAATGTCACGCGATATATCTGGTCCCTTACGTCACATTGGCAACACACATAAACCGACCTGTGTTTCCTGTATTATTCAGGTTTAGCGATTCTTACTAGTGGGTTATGATTCCGGCTTAGCTAAATATTAAGAGTGAGAGAAAATCTAACGATACAAGTTGGCGAGTAACAGACTCTTGAACTGGTCGACATTATTTCGAACAATTGCGGCACAAAAACTGGAAGTGAACTGCGTAAAAACGTACTAATGACATTATTCATGATGTAAACACGCTGGAGACTCTGATATGGAACGCCGGTCATGCGCAGAAACCTAGTTCTTTCCAGAAAGGCCAAAAGCAGTTTATTTTCTATAAAACTTTGAGGACTACATAAAACTAAGACAAATAACAAATAAATAAAAATGATACAATTATTTATGAATAACCACGTTTATATGTCATTTATTCTTCTGTCATCTATAGCAGTGCGGAAGACGATATTTGGCAAACCGCTCAGATAGGAGAAAGAAAAGGCAGTGTGAGGTAGACGAGGAAATAAATAAACAAACACTACAAGTAATTATTTTGTTGTAATTATTATTAATTGTTTACTCTTTTCACATTTGGCATGTGATGGAGATTATGGCTCCCAAAAAAAGCATTTGGTATGGGCTCGACTAACTCTCTCTTTTTTGGACAAGGGGTGTACACTATGTTAGTTGCTACTGTACACTATGTTAGTTGCTAACGTACACTATGTTAATTGCTAATGTACACTATGTTAGTTACTAATGTAAATGTGTTAGGTTGCTAATGTACACTATAAATAGTTGCTACACACACTATGTTAGTTGCTAATGTACACTATGTTAGTTACTAATGTACACCATGTTGAAGGTTTGCCAACGTGCACACTATGTTAATACTACAGCACTTATGTTAGTTGCTAATGCACACTATGTTAGTTACCACGTACACTATGTTAGTTTGCCAATGTATGGTTTATGCACTCTGCTACACACCATGTTAGTTGCTAAATGTACACTATGTTAAATAAGTTAATGTACACTATGTTAGTTTTACTAATGTATACCTATAAGTATGCTAATGCATACACTATGTTAGTTGTCTACATACACCAATGTATTAATTATGTTAGTTGGGTTACTGCACACTATGTTAATTGCTAATGTACACTGTTAGTTGCTAATACACTATGTTAGTTGCTAATGTACACTATGTTGTTGCTAACATACAATTAATGCACACTACATGTTAGTTGCCACGCAGTCATTCTATGTTAGCAAGAAGTACACTATGTTAGTTGGTACGTACACTAATGTACACTATGTTAGTTGCTAATGTACACTATGTTAGTTGCTAGCGTACACTTTGTTAGTTGCTAATGTGTACTGTTATTACATGTACACTGTGTTAGTTGCTAGTGTACACTATGTTAGTTGCTAATGTACACTATGTTAGTTGCTAGTGTACACTGTGTTAGTTGCTAATGTACACTATGTTAGTTGCTAACGTACACTATGTTAGCTGCTAATGTACACTATGTTAAATAAGTTATCGTACACTATGTTAGTTGCTAATGTACACTATGTTAGTTGCTAATGTACACTATGTTAGTTGCTAACATACACTAATATACACTATGTTAGTTGGTAATGTACACTATGTTAGTTGCTAATGTACACTATAAAAAGAAGGTTAGCATTAATTTTGTTAGTTACAATGTATACTATGTTAGTTGCTAATGAACACTATGCTAATTTACACTTAGTTGCTAATGCACACTATGTTAGTTGCTAGTGCACACTATGTTAGTTGCTAATGTACACTATGTTGAAGGTTAGTGTAATAATTATGTTAGTTAATGTACACTGAGAGTTAGTTTCTTTTAACATACACTAATGTATACTATGTTAGTTGCAGATGTACACTAATGTAGACTGTGTTAGTTGCTAATGCACTATGCTAGTTAGTTGGTTAATGTACACTAATGTACACTATGTTAGTTGCTATAATGTACACTGTGTTGGTTGCTAATGTACACTATGTTAGTTGCTAATGTACACTATGTTATTTGCTAGGGTACACTATGTTAGTTGCTAACGTATACTATGTTAGTTGCTAACGTACACTATGTTAGCTAATGTACACTAGTTAGTTGCTAACGTATACTATGTTAGTTGCTAATGTACACTATGTTGGTTGCTAGCGTACACTATATTAGTTGCTAATGTATGTAAGTTGCTAATGTGCACTATGTTAGTTGCTAGCATCCATTATGTTAGTTGCTAATGTACACTATGTTAGTTGCTAAAGTACACTGTGTTGGTTGCTAGCGTACATTATGTTAGTTACTAACATATGCTAATGTACACAATTTTTGTGATTTAAGAGTGGAAGCCTCATATCGATCGCTGGCCCTTGAGTTGGAACAAAAAACCGAAATGGTATCGTAGCAGAATTAGTGATATGGTGAGACGTCGAACAGCACTGAGCTTTCTTCACCCCCGTAGGGACTGAAGGTGCAGTGAACTGAATATAACTCCAAGGTGCTGATAAGAAAAAGCAGGGAAATTTCTGAAGCGGCGATACACATCAGATGTTTGTTAAAGGAGCAGAAGCTTGAAGAAGCCGTGATAAACGCCAAGAGGTAGATACTGGAGTACAATTTCTTGGCGTTGCGGACGTTAGAGTGTGTGAAAAGAGGTGAGACTGAAATGAGTGAACCTCCATTAGAAGTGAGAACAAGGCGAGAATAATCTTTTCCTGAGGGTTACTGGGAAAATCTACTCTCCGGGAACGGTTGGTGGTTGAACGGTGAGAGCTGCTCGCCTCTGTGATCAGGCTGCTGGTTCAATCCCAGACCGGTAAAATTACCACTGAGGTCTTTACGAGCAAGGTACCGCCCCAGGCAATGCTCCCCGGAGCTGCCCTTGTTGCTGCCCACCACTCTTTCCACGGATGGGTCAAACGCCATTTCGGCCACACATTTCGCTGTAGTGACACACACAGAGTCAGTATCAAACCAATTATGTTGGTCACATGTTTGGTCCCTTGAGCCCACTGGTCATTACATATATATGATGACTGCTCTATCTCAAAAAATTACTTTCATCATACAAAATACGGTGCAAAATATTATAACGCTATTTTAGTGTCTTTTTTCTCTGTTTCATCGTATTCGTTTTGTTGTCCGTCGTGCAAAAATGAATACACTGTTATTGATATACAGTCCTAGGCTAATTATATTGATGGGCGGGTGATTTGCTTTTAGGATTCTTGCTTAGACTCCTGCTCATTGCCGCTTGCCTTTATATTTACTTTTATTATTTTAGGGATATAACCAGAGGTGGAAAAAGTACTGAAACATTGTAATTAAGTAAAGGTGTCTTGCTTTTATATACCATTTGCACCTACTCGAGTAGTAAGAGTACTTAATTTGTAATTTAGTGTATAATGTGCAAACTTTGTTCTAGACCACCACAAAACATTTTTAAGTGTACAAGTGGCATAAGTTGCAGAACCAAACTCAAAGTGTCCGGGAGACTCACATTCTAAAGTCAAGTCAAAGTCAAAGTAAACTTTATTGTCATCTCTTCTATATATTGCACAGATATAATAGAGAGATTTTAGACATTTTCGCTTGCTACTATGCAACAAGAAATAGGAGAACAAAGAACAAATAGGGCACATGAATAAAATAATAGGCAAATATATAAAAATATATATTTTAAGTTAGAAGCGAGAGTTTTTACTAGAATGTGCACGGTTAGCAACAGTTTTCAATATGAAAGATTTCTGGATTTCAGGCTCATATAGAAGTATTTCCCAAAAAGTCTGACTGAAATTTCAATTCTGGTACAGATATTATAAAATACATTGGAGAACCATTCTGTGCAAGGCTTTTTCAATAATTTGTGTATATAGTTAGTTAAAGACTTGAAAAGATATTAACAGATATATATAGAGGCAGTGCAAAAATTGTGCAAATACCGTATATCTTCCGAAAGTAGCCCCGGCGTTTATTCAAAAAATTATTCGGATGGCCCGGCGTTTAAAAGAGACCGGCGGGTGTTGGAGACTCGGCTATTATTCGCCTCGTAGACGGAATGGTGATAGTAAATTGTGTCTATTTGGCAGTAAATGCGGTATGGAACCGCAGTATTTACGGGCCACAATACCGGATGAACATTTCAGGATTTAATGAAATTATCAGTACAGCAGTACGGTATTATTAAAGCAGTATACGGTATTACCGTAAGCATGAAAAACAGGTACGGTAGACGTCTACCGAAATTTTCGCCAATGATGCCCAGCATGATTCCTTTACTACAGACCAGCGCTTAAAGGAGACCGTTACTTTTTGAAAGACTGGCGTCGGTTTGAACACATCTTCGTAAACCCGGCACGGGAAAACGGCGCCAATAAGGAGACGGGCCACTAGAAGATATACGTATTATGGCACCCGCAGTAGTAATACTCAAAGCGAAGTTTGTAACAGATATTGTTTTTGCTCTTGGACATTCTTTTTCGAGACAAAGCCATGCAACATGAAAGAGATAGTCCATAGTGTATGCGATCACAGCGATTTGTAGCGTAGAGGTGCAGAGTTAGTTCAGTCCGTGGGGAGGTGAGCGAGAAGACAACTGAGCCATTCCAGAGTAACACCGCGTAACACTTTTATATATAGGCAATATAATTGACAAATTAACTGCATAATAAGCGCATAACCTGCTCGGTGAGTGCAGCAATGTGCAAACTACCTCGCCCGGCAATCAGCCATCATCCAACGATAGGCTACGTTAAAATAGTGGGAATGCCGCGCGCGAACGCCCGCGCAATTTTCTTTCAGTTCAGGCGGATTGTTTGTTTTCTGCATTTCATTTTTTACTCAGTAATGGCGGGTTTTAAACGGTAGCAGCAATACGGTCAAAATGTATTGAGTAAAAAGTGAAATGACTGACAAAAACGACTAAAATGACAATTACCTACAAAAACTATTCAGAGTAACGCAGTATCAATTGTTACTTTCCACTCTGGAAAATGACTAAGCGATTGGCGATAATTATATGTCATGGCAATGATCTGATCACTAGAGTTATACTGCAATTCCTCGTTGGAAATACAGATAGCCAGATTATGTTGGTTTACACCACTGATGAATCTTCTAAATATCAAAATTGGCATCAGCCTTAAAAGCAGGCGCTAATTTCCAGAACATCGTAAGAGGTTTTAGAAACTGAAGAAACTCTAGAAGACAAAAATATCCTTTTGCTAATGAAACGTAGAAACTCAAGAATCAAAACTTGTTGCCACTTGACTTGAATTCGATTAATTCTGAAACACAAACTTGAGACCTGTATTCCAACAGTTCCCCTCCCTCTCTCAGATTCGCATAACGGACGGCGCGTTTCAGGTTTCAGCGAAGAACGCCAGAAGAGAATCCAGAGCCGGAGGAGAGCAGGAACAGGCGATCGCCTTAGTCATCATACTCGCCCCACGCCTGCGGATAATAAACCTCCGGACGCCTGGCTTATTCGCCAGGATTAATGCTGCGTCCCCCACCCCTTACCTGCCCCGCGCTGTAAAGCAGCCGGAGGAATAAAAGCGATGAGAAATGTATTACGCTGTCACAAAGCATTACTGCTGAAAAGCTAAACACATCGGCTAGACCAAAGGCACAGGGGAATAGCTGGGTTTTAGGCCCGCCGATGTCACTCGACCATATTTTCCTGTCCTCAGGACGTTAAGAATGATTTTTCTGCTTTTGTGAAGTGTGTAAGAACTCAGCTGATGGTAGGAAGCTTAAATCGGGGCCTGGCCAGCATGTGATTGCACTGGCACAGAGTAACGCGCTTTTGATTAGGACCCAGGATACGGAGTAATCAGATAATGTTAATGCTAAGCGCTGCGGACAGTTTATTGACGGCAATCAAAAATCATTAAGGGAGAAAAAAATGAGAAGGAAACTTTTAGGCTCTTTATGTCCACAACCATTTATAAAATCGTTACAACTTGAGCTTGACCGATAAATCGGCGTTCTGATATTATCACCCGATATGAGATAACCTTTTTTTTTTAAATGTATCGATGTTTATAATAATAATTATAAAAAACATCCAATAAATGACAATTTACAAAAGTTTTTTAGCATTGTTGTTGGTTAGTAGTAACAAATCTTGCAGACAAATCTGTATTACGCCATTCATATATTTATATACTCCTTATATAAATACAGATCCTTCCTCAGCATTGAAATTAGATATTTTTTCTATTTCAAAATAGATTGATGTTTTTGATATTTGGTATTGTTGATATGTTTTATTATTTTAGATTGATATTTTGATGATTTACATTTTAATTATTTGTTTAAAAATATATTTTTTCATTATTTGATCTTAATATTTATGATATTGGATCATTTTATACTGATCATTTTTATATTGATTTTTTTTTATTATTTGATATTGTTCCTTTGATTTTTGATATTTGTTATTTTAAAATATTTGTTTTATTTTTTGATGTTTGATATTTTTGATCCTCTGATATTTTTAGATTTTTTTTATTATTTAATATTGATATTTGATATATATCTTTATTTTTAATTTTTGGAATTATTTGGTATATTTTTTACTTAGATATTGTTGACATTTCAAAATTAGTATCAGCTGTAAAAACTGGAGCCACGTCGTCCTTTACAATATTTAATGATGCTGAATAATTAAATAACTGAAATGAAAAACAGCACCTTGCACTGCTTATAAATCTGTTTTTTCACTTGTAAAATAATAAGCATAAAGCATCAATTCTTCAGAAATGCAGAAAGCCTTTAAAAGGCCTGACGTTTTTAGTTGGAGCTCCAGCTCATGCCGGCAGGAGAGGTTTTATCCCTGACGCTGTTCATAACAAGGGCTGGATTTCGAGAATAAAAACAATTTAACACCATAAACGTTGTTTTTCTTTTTTTAATGTTTTAAGGCGTCTGCTTAAAGGCCAGGCCTTGTCAGACTTATTGTTGGAGCTTCACAAAACCATAACCGCATTTCCTTGTACTAAAAACCGCGTCTTGACCCCGCAGGAGACCAAAGATAGCTTTTTTGGCTTTAGTGGAGGACACGGTAGTGAGCCGTAGTCTGTATATAAGGTGCGATGCGGGTAAAGCAGGAACGATACATCGATCTACATTGATTCAACGATCAATGAGCTAATATCACTGATCATAAATATTGATATTTTTATTATTCATTTTAAATATTCTGCTTGCCTGTGTCAGATATTGTCTCATAGCGATCGCCGGCCCCTGAACTGCCTCAAATCGAGGTTTTGTTGTTTTTTTTGTTGTTGAAAACATATCTATTGAAAGAGAAATTCTTTGGTTGCGCTGTGCTTCTGAAGAAACAAAACAAACACAAATACGTATCAATTTTTTAACATAAAATATCAAAATCGATTTATTGGGCTTAAATTTTGTATCGGTCAGCCTTCAGGCTCAAAATGCACCAAAGCCCGCGAAAAGTCAGATTTAGGCCTCGTTTCACACGGACGCTCTGAAATCGACGCTTGCGTCAGGCGCCGGTGGCTGACCGAACGCCGACCGTTTTTTTCTGCTCATTGGAGCAAATCCAAGCGTCCACATGGGCGCCAGTACCGGTGAGCTCGCCGGCCAAGGCGCTGCTCAGGTGGCATCAAACAAACGCTTGCCGCTTAAACCCACGAACGCTGGTGAAAAATGACGCTTGCTGGGCGTAACGCCTATGAAACGCTTATTGCACGCAGTGAAAACGCTGCTGAACGCGAATTCACAAACGCAGCAAAAATGCTGCATGCCGCTCAGAGGCGCTCATCAACGCCCGTAGCGCCTTAGTCTGCATTATGACTTGGTTTGCACCGATCCGATACGTGGATCAGACATCGGTCCGATAACGACGTACGTACGCACAATTTGTTAGGCATGGGAAGCAACTTATACATGATTTTACTGTTTAATTTCCTTAACAACGCCAGCCCTCGCTCGCAATCTCCGTATTCCGTTCCTCGCTGTGTGTGTTAGCGCTCGCGTCTCTCACAGGGACGTCCGACATTTGCTGAAGCGATCCAGTTCAGTCAAATCGTCCCCTTTATTACAGACCAAACTTACATTTTAGTTGATAACAAAACAACCAGCGCCTCTTTACCTGGCACACAGCCGCTACTTGACGCTTAGTGTTCGCCCAGACGCGTTATAACGCCATGTCAAACGACTATGTGGAACGTCATTATGTCAAAAATACCGAGAAATCAGTCCAGATTGGTTCAAAATTGCTCAAAAAGTCTGTATTCTTTCATTTTTCACTTGATAAGAAAATATTTTTGACATTCTATAACGTTAGAAAGTAAAAAATAAATATAGAAAAATCGATGGTTTGTTATCAAATAATTTTATTCTGAATCCAAATTCTCTTAGGGCTGGTGAAGGTTGAAAACTGACATCGATCGGTAATTCAGGATCGGCCGATACCCAAAGCCCAACTATCGGCATCGGTATGGGACCTGAAAAGTTCCTAATTGTGACGTCAGCAGACTTTGAATATGTAACGTTAATCGTTATGTGATGAAACGTGTGATTTACACCCCGAGTTGATGTGTGTGTGCAGTAAGTGATTCCTATTCCTAAAGCGTGTGTGTGCAGGCCAACCGTGTGATTTTTATTATTCTCCACCTGCTCCGAGCTCACCTTGGAGGCTCGGTGCGTGACCTGCGTCACTCGGCGCGCCGTAGCCGTGAACAAATTGCACACAGAGGGAGAGATGAACAGCTTTGTGACAATCACCGAGCAGAGAGGCTTCACCTCATCTCACACCTTCCGCTCAGACACCAGCACACAAAGACGTCACCTTGACATGCGGCTGTAAACGAGGGTTCGCGTCGAACGCCGTTAACCGTTTCTTTGCATGATAATAATTATTTTAAAAAAAAAGAAATAATTAAAAAATACCCTGACCTGTACTGTAATAAACTTAGAAGCCTTTCTTCTCCTTCACACTTGCCATCGTTTACTTTATTAAACAGACAAAAAAAAAAACCCTGGCCACTTCTCCAGTAACTTTTAGGCATTTATGAGCAGATATTAACCCCAACCCTAACTCTAACCCTAGGTAGGGGCTGAATTCCCAGCCTAAATTTAAACCTAGTCCTAGCCTAGGCAAATTCCTCGCTGACACTGTGAGCCCAGCCCAGGACCAGCTGCATCCAGGTCAAGAAAACCAGGCCAGAACTTTACAGGTATGAATTACGGCCTAAACACAATGTCGCAATATTTTAAGTCGTATCGCGATACGCGATATATATCTAGACACCTTGAAATTTTCTCCACATCATTTTAGAAATGTATAGACGTCCAAATTTATTGTTTATTGTTGTCATTTATCAGCTAAATATGCATTTTGTTTGTAATAAAATGGAAATTTTGACTGAGCTGGAACAGTTTTGCGATCGACGGCGTTCCACGAATGCCATTTATGCGCTTTTTACGATTTACAGCCGTCTCCAATTATAGTTTTGTGAGGATTTGAACTCGATGTTTACCATGTAGTCATTTACTACATCACACGTGGAGCAAGCAGTGATGTATCGATGATATTCAATATATCGCCCACCTCTAGTACGAAGATCAAATGTGGGGCTGATGCGCGTTGCTCGGGATAAGCATCTAAGTAAAGGTCTTAGATACTATGGAACGGAAGTTTACTGTGGATCAATCTCAGGGCCTTCCTCCCGCGCTCCATTACGAACCTAGCGTCGTTGACGTGATGACAGATTTTCGTGGCTTTCGCTTTGAGTACTGAGTGAGTTTAGAGGGAGCGCGTCTAACCTCTGTTTCTTTTTTCTTTTTGTAAAGCAGGATATTAGCTCGTGCTTTTGAGTTAAAGCGATCGCAAAGTGCTACCGGAGGCAGATCGTTCCCTCTCATTTATTACGCCGCTACATCTTCATCTACAATGTCACCGCGCCGCGCGGCACTTTCCAATCGAGTCTTTGCTGCGGCACATTGGGGGGTAAAAAAGGGATCGAGATCATCGTAAGGTTGAATTATATTGTTTGGTTACGTTTAATAAAAAAAGAACATAATCAAACATCAAAAAGTGGTCAAATTTCTAAATATAGCCGCAAGTGGCAACAAGTGGGGTCCAAGCAAATGTCAGAAAAAGCATCACAAAAGCAGCTGAGGCAGGAAGCGTCGAAGAAAGCGTCGAGGTAGCGAGTCAAAATTAGCAAAATAATCGCAAAACATCTCTATTATGACACTGCCGCCAAATAGCGCCATTGTGTAATTACTGTTGGTGGCGTAACGGTAGGGTTTTCCCCGCGATCAGAAGACCGCGGGTTTGAATCCAGGACCGGTAAAGTTACCCCTGAGGTACTCATGAGCAAGGTGCCATCCCCGAGCACTGCCCCCCACTGCTCCTTCATGGATGGACCAAATGCAGAAGTCACATTTGCCAGGTCCTCACTGTGTGCTGTGCTGTGCTGTGGTGTGTTCGCAACGAACAAATAATCACTCACTTTCAATTAACACCTCAGTGAATAGGCTGCATACATTTATGTAGCGCTTTTAGCGCCCCTAGAGGTCAAAATGGGCTGGTCTTCTCAAGCATACTTTAGGCCGATCACTACGCTTTTCGAGCTGCCGAGATATGCACACCAGTCGCTTCCTGCGACTTACAGTTCAAGCTGCACAATCCATTTTGTAGGAATATTATATTGTAAAAATATCAGTAATACGAATAATAATAATAATAGTAAAAAACATTGTGCTTGGACCCCTAATTCTCAATTTTAATTAGATCTTTTAAATGAAGTTTAATTTAAATCGCTATTAAATAACATTTAAAATTGCAATTTTAAAAAAAATGACGTGTCCAGATTTATTTAGATTTATATTAACCAATTTATTAAACACTAGTTTTTGGATGAATTTACGTTGGTTGATTAATTAATTAATTTACGCAAGTTGGTTGATAATGACTTTTCTTCACTTTTTTGGCAAATTTTCTCACTACAAATACAATGTTTTAAGTTGAAAAAATAGAACCAGATCTTTTTCGTTTTGTTTCGGTGTGTGTTCGTTTTGGACTAGGTATGAATTAGGACAAGGCGAGATAACAAGCGTTCTCGAGTCACGACTTCTGCAAACAGGAGTAATCACACCTCCGTGTGCAGTCTCTCAGTGTGTGCAGAGAGCAGAGGCTGAACGCTGTGATTAGATTGTGTGATTGTCATAAAAAAAACGAGCTAATCCCAAACGTAGAACGTCGGAATGTGACGGAACTGGACCTGAGGCTGTGATTTTTATTATTTTTATATTTCATACAACTTTTTTGGAATAGGATCTAATAAACGTCTTGAACGTCATTATAGAAGCGGTGATCGACCGATACGATATTTTCAAGACCGATACCAATTTCGATATATGAACATTCCGGGAAAAATATATTAGCGTCCCTAAATATCCAAGACCTGGGTTCTACGAGGCAGATGGTAGCAGAGCGTTAGCGATCTCATGATCGGAAGGTGGCTGGTTCGTTCCGACCGGTAAAAGGTACCACTGAGTACTAATGAAGGGTACGGTCCACTCCACCGATACCAATGCAGCATCCTCATCACTGCATTATCCAGACCAGCACCTCTTGTCGCTAGCAACTGTCGTCTTTTCCCACCCTGAAATAATTTGGTTTGAAGAATAAAAGATGCAATGCTCAGAGGTGCATGAGAGGTGCATGCTTGATAAGCTAAGGGCAAGAATAATATTCATATATTCATGTCTATTTCGGGTGAGCTGCAAAAAACAAACGGAAAATGAAAACGGAGGAAAGTCAAGAAGCGTCCAGCATCGGGTTTTTTCTTCCATTTTTTTTCCCTAGCACCGGAGGCGGCGGATCCGAAGTCGGGCGTATGCTGAAATTTTTTTTCCTTTCAATATTTAAAATGAGTTGATTAATTTGAAAAAACGGGTTGGAGAGACGGATGCCTGCTCCAGCTCGTTAATTCCGGGCTTTTTTTTTTGTTGCAGAGCGTACGCCGGAGCGCCGAGGGCCGCACATTCGTATTTGTTATATATTAATTGCCTGCTAATGTTTCTCGCTCTCTGTTCCTGTCTTCTGTCATATCTCCGTTTCATTCCTAGTGATAGCGGTAAGGTTCAGAGATCTTTTTTAGCGATTCTCAAGGAACGCTGAAGACAGAATTCGTCAAGTCTCGTGGTTTGAGAGGCTCCGTGAGGCGGAAGAGAGATTCACCGTAAGAGCCGCTGCCACCGCTGGTCGGGAAGCTGCTTCAGGCCGTAATTGCGGGCGGCTGCATTTCGATGTGTTCCTGTTTTCACTCGTTCATCATTCTTTATCTTTGCGGATTACTCAGTTTTTCCCTCTTCTTCTCTTCATCTGTCGGTTCTGTAATTTTTTTTTCTACAATTCACTTTCTCTATCTGTCTTTCTCACTTCCATCTCTTTCTTTTTCTTCCTGTTTTTTTCTTGTTTCTTTTTTCCGTTATATTTTTTCTCTCATCCATCTTTCTCTCTTCATCTTCTTCTCATCCGTCTTTTTCTCTATTTGTCTTACCCGACATCTATCTTACATATCTATCTATCTATCTATTTCATCGTATCTACTCCATCTATCTATCTACCCATCTATCCTTCATTTATCCATCCATCTATCTATCTATCTGTCCATCCATCTATCTATCTATCTATCTGGCCCATCTATCTATCTATCTATCTATCTATTCATTCATCTATTCACCCATCCAACCGATCCATCTAACTATCTATCTACCTTCCATGACCATTCATCTATCTATCTATCTATTCATCTATTCATCTATCTTATCGCTTCATCGCCTGTCTGTCTGTTCTGTCTGTCTGTTCATTCATCCACCCATCTATCTTGTCCTGCTGTCATCCAATCTATCTAGCTATCTATCTATCCATCTCTTCCATCCATTCATCCATCTATCTATCTATTCATCTACTTGGCCCATTCATCTATCTACTCCATCTATCTATCTATCTATCTATCCTCTCATCTCATCCATCCATCCATCTATCTATCTATTCATCCATCTATCTATCCATCTGTCCTGCTGTCATCCACCCATTCAGTTATCTATCTATCTATCTATCTATCTATCTGTCATCTATCTATCTATCTATCTATCTATCTATCTATCTCTCCATCATTCATCCATCCATCTGTCTATCTATTCATCCATCTATTTATCTACTGGTCTGTCTGTCATCCAACGCATCATCTAGTTATCTTATCCATTCATTCGTCTGTCTGTCTGTCTGTCTGTCTGTCTGTTCTGTCTGTCTGTCTGTCTGGTCCCATTCATCCATCTATCTATCTGTCCTGCTGTCATCCAATCTATTCAGTTATCTATCTATCCATTCTGCATCTTCACACCATCTATCTATCTATCTATCTATCTATCTATCTATCTATCTATCTATCTATCTATCTATCTGTCTATCTGTCTGTCTGTCTGTCTGTCTGTCTGTCTATTCATCCATCTATCTATCTGTCCTGCTGTCATCCAATCTATCTCAGTTATCTATCTATCCATTCTTCCATTCATTAATCTATCTATCCATCTATCTATCTATCTATCTATCTATCTATCTATCTATCTATCTATCTATCTATCTATCTATATCTACATTCATCTATCTATCCATTTTCTCTGTCTCTTTCCTCCTGGTTTTTGACTCTCCCTCCCCTAATCCCTCTCTCCTCTGATCAGACTGATTGCTGCCAGATTCCTCCCCAGTACCCAGCGTTTAGCCTCACTCAGATCCAGTTCTGCTCTTATCTTTTGTTACACGTCTTCACGTGTGCCATGTTAGCTGTTAAACGAATAACTCTGTTCTTCGTTGTTGTGATGTTGAGCAGGGAGACATGGGAGGTCGACAGAGGAGGAGCTCAGGCTTTAGCTGCTATTTTTATTCTCCTCCTCCTCCCAGCCGCGCCTCCTGCTCATATTCAAACTGTTTTCCTTAAACATTTCACATTCTCACAAGAGCTGGCTTCCCTCCATCCTCTTCCTCTAGCCATCTCTCTCTCCATCTCTCTTCATCTCTCTCTCTCCATTTCTCTTCATCTCTCTCTCTCTCTTTCCATTCCTCTCTTGCTGTCTCCCCTTCAGCATTCATCTATCTATACCATTATCTATCTATTTCTCCATCTATCTATCTATCTATCTATCTATCTATCATCTATCTATCTATCTATCTATTCATCAATTATTCATCTATCCTATCATTCATCTGTCCATCCATCTTTCTATCTATCTGTCTATCCTCGTCTCACAGTTCAATTATCCATCCATCCATCCACTTCATCTATTTATCTTGACTCTCTGCTCTTCCCTCCTCCATGTTTCTTTACACTCTCCATTTCTATGTCTCTTCTCATCTTCTATCTTTGTCTTCAATCTCTCTCCATTGCTCTTTATTCTTTATCCTCTCTTTCTCTCGCCATCTTTTCATCTTCTGTCTATTTCTCTCATTCATCTTTCTCAATTTATCTATCTATATCTATCTATTCATCTATCTATCTATTCATCTATTCATTCATCCACCATTCATCCATATCATCGATTTTATCCGTCCATTTTTCCATCTATCTATCTATCTATCTATCTATCTATCTATCTATCTATCTATCTATCCCATTATTCATCCATTTATCCGTCCATCCATCCATCCATCTATCCATCAATTTATCCTTCCGTCTAGTCTGTCTGTCTGTCTGTCCAATTATCCATCCATCCATCCATTGATTTATCCATCCATTTTTCACATCCATCTATCTATCCATCCATCTATCTATCTATCCATCTATCTATCTATCTATCTATCTATCTATCTATCTATCAGTCTTTCCCCTCGCTATTTTTTTTCTCTCTCTGTCCTTGCCTCCAACGTTTTCCTCTCTCTCTCTTCCTCTCTTCCTGTCTCCTCACATCAGTACTTGGTTTCTGGCTTTGTTATCTTCTTTCTGCTCTTCTTCCTCTCTCCCCTCTTCCATATTTATGCTCTCTGTCTTCTCTCTCAATCAGTCTCTAACTCCTGCTAATTCCTGCCAGACGAATTCTCCGGTGAGCAGCGTTGTTTTGGTTTTGTGCCCAGCTCCTCCTCCTCCTCGCAGGCCGTAAACGCGCGCGCGTGTGAGTGTGTGTGCCCTTGTCGGCTCGTGCAGACGGAGGGGAAGTGACAGGACGGTAGTCGAAAGTGGGCGAAACGGCTTCAGAGCTTGATTGAGACAAGCAGGCCTGACGGAGGACTGTCACATACACTCATCCGCACGGACAGCAGGAACGAGACAGGACGTTATGAACGGGGGGGGGAACGAGGGATGAGAGGAAGTGGGCAAAACTCCAGCCAATCGGAATCACTTACAGTCTAACCTCAAATCCTCAAACCGCTTTCTACATGTCACGTCCTTCTTAAAGTGACGGTGATCTATTTGACACCCGGGAAAGATGAATTAGTCCAGCGGTCAGCAAATAAACGAGGAAAACCCAGTCGAGCGCGAAATAGTGTGATTTGCGACGAAGACAAAGACATATTTTGCGCAATGGGTTCCACTGCGCGCTTCCGACTTCACCATAGTTCTGGACATTTCAACGCAGCTGGCCAAGTCAAGCGCCAACGAAGGCACATCCTTTTGTTGAAAAGTCACTTTCTGCCCTATGTGGTGTACCATTCAACTAGGGTGCGTGTGACTCTCCATGTGCACTTCCTAGTGTGCAGAGAGCCGTTATGCTACACCCCAGGCCATTTCCTGAGTTGCATAGAAAATTATGATGAGTGCCTAACCTACCATACTATTAAGTGCGGTAGTACGCCGTTCGGGACGCAGCCCGTGTGCGAGCTCAGGTTTGCTAAACGAGGCGAACGCGAAGTTATTTCAAAGTTATTTTAAAATGTTTTGTGAGCAAAAACAAGAGCTTTACTTGCAAACGCGTTCATAAAATCCCACCGGGACGGACGCATTCGTCGGAAGCGCTAACTTCTCGGACGCATACAATAAAGGCGCCATAAAATATCGCTAAAATAATCAGACAAAAATCTAAACGTTGGCCTGATGCCGATATACTTAAAAAAATTGATGTGATGTTCGGCTTAAAAGCGCTACCCAGGGTTTAACTCGCCTTGCGCCCGTGTTCTCGACAGGCCTTGTGGAAGTGTTACCGCGGTAAAAGCATGATGTTCAACATTCGCGCGCGCGCCCGCCACACGGACGCCTGAATTCAAGGCGTTTTTTTTCTAAGCGTTCGTGGCGTTAGGTGAGCGCATCGAACGCTTAATCGCTTTTCTTGCCTATTGAGCAAATCAAAGCGGTTCTGGCCGCAAGCAAGCCGGCACCGAGCCGCCACAAGGCGCTGCTGGCATCAATTAAACGGGCTGTGACGCGACGTTTTTCTTTGCTGTCGAAACTTTGACGACGAATGCCAGGAAAACGATGCTATTGCGAACGTCTGTAAAACGGCAATCGAACGCAGCTACGAAACGCAGCAAAACCGCGTATGCTGCTTCAGAGGGCGTTTACTAACGCGCGGCGCGCCGCAGGAAAGTCTCTGCTACGCTTCCGCTAATCCTTTTATTACAAGCGAAAACGATTTTGAAGAAAATAACAAAAATAACCAGCGTTTTATCACAATACAGCCGCTTTGTTTTCGACCTTTCAGGTTTGTTGCGAGACGCGCGTTCACCACGTCATCGTGTGGAACGCCGTCGTGTCAAACGCCTCTCATGTGGAACGCCATCGAGTCAAAAACGTATTCCAGAGTCCAAAATGGGTCCAGATCGCCTCAAAAAATTGCCAGAACTTTCTTCATTTTCAAATAATCAGAAAATATATTTTACATTCTATAATTGTTAGAGATAAAAAAGAAACAAAGATGCATTGTTTGTTATCAACTCATGTTATTCTACGTCCAGATGGATTCCAAATGGATAAAGAAGCGTTTCCTTCTGACACAATTTTTTGGAATATCTCTACACCGTAAAAAACTCTGCCATCCAATAAAAAAAGACACTGTTCTTATTATTTCTAGTAGTTACGTCTACCGTTTCAGCACTTAAATACTAGAGAAAGCTAAAAAATAAGAAAATCTGCATACACAAGTCAGTTTTCATCAAAAATGCCCTGATTTCAAGACAGCGTCAGCAACAACATAAAGTGTGTATGGCTAACGTCTGCACGCACACTATAATAAGCCTCAAAATGTTTTAAAAAGGTATAAAAAAAATGCCCCAAATTCTCTTAGGGCTGTAAAGGTTAAAAACTGCTATCGGCTCGCTCAATACCCTAAGTATCGGAGCTGAAAAAGTTGATCGTTTCCCTATCTTAGATAGTTAAAAAAGATTTTTGTTTCTGTATGGTTTTTGTCCAAAAACTGCTCAAGAAACTTTGAAGTGACTCTTGAGTAAGCCTGTCAAGACACTTAACGCAGACATTCTCACAAAACGCACTCACGAGTTGAACGTAGCGTAAATTAGGCTTCTAACGCCTCTAAATAGTTCTCATAACCCAACCCCGTCCATCATCAGACCGTCGCTTTAACGCGAGAACTCGGGTGGCATTAATGGCCGAGAGTGAAGTGTGGCCATTAACGCCACCCGAGTTCTCGAGGTACTCGAGTCCCTCAAGTACCTAGTACCTAGTCCCTCAAGGCCTCGAGGACACCGCCGCAACACGTTTGCACTGTCCTGCTAATCCTGAAGGCGAAATGTCGTCTTCGCGATCATTTGTTTACTGTTCTCTCAACGCGGTGTGCTTTTGCAGAGGTGTTGGAAGGGAAGACGGCGATGCTGCTGGGGATGAGCCAGTGGAACTCCAACGACCTGGTGGAACAGATCGAGACGCTGGGGCAGATCGAGGAGACACCGGGTGAGCCAATTTTGGGTTGTCGTTGGGTGTATATACCACCTTTTTTTTTTTACTGCTCATAAGAGTGAATAGCTTCGTTTTGTTCCTTGGCAATAAATGGGTTACGCGAGTTGCGTTGGATAAAGAACCAAAAGGCAATTTCCAAATTTTCCATTTTTTATTTGCATTAAAGGAGTGATCATTTGAACACAGCACAGCACACAGCGGACCACAACGAAATGGGACCTCCGCACCGCGGCAGCTTTTCTTTGTAGCTGCGCCCAGTGAGCAGTGCTCGGGGACGATAGCTTGCTCAGCCGAGTACTCTACATAGTGGTACCCCCACTGTCAGAGAGACTTCAACCTTCAGTCAAACGGACTTTCCTGGTGTGAATGGATCGAAATTCCAAATTGCACATCGGTTCCAAATATCAGTTATCGGTCCCGTTGACTATCAATAATCGTCCCTGATAAAACAATATCGATCAACCTCTACTTATCATGATGTGAAATGACTTATTTCGGGATCTGAGGCTTCGTATTCACCCCATATATATAAATCTGAGATCGACCGATATATCGTCAGCCGATATATCGCCTATAGTCGCAGCTTTTTTATAATGCATCGCCATTTTCGCTTTCATTTATAGTCAGGCACGCCTGCGGGCAGCCCGCAGTTTTTGTCACCGCGAAATACGGAGAGTGTTCGGGTCAGCGGTCACCATTTATTTTTTTGCAAATCAATCGCGGTCACTTCCTAGCGAAGTCAGATCGGTAATATTCAAGCAAGCGTCTGCAAATTTGGTATCTTTTGTTGTTATAGGACATTTTATCATAACAGAGCAGAACGCTCAATAATCACTCAACCCCCATATATCGCTATATATCGGCTGACCTCGACTTGTCAATATCGCATCGCTATAGAAAAAATTCCGCCAGACGCTCAATTTCTGCGCTAAAACGGATCTTGCCCCGTTTAAACTTTCGTACAGACGCCCATGAAACCAAACGACCTTTGTTTCTTCAGGTGAACCTCACGAAAGCATGCACAAGCTGACGGTTGTATAACGTGTTATATCACCACCTTTACCCGCTTGAGCGGAACGGAAAAGGGAACTTCTGCGTTGGCATCGAGCTGTTCCCCTGCCTTTCACTTTTTATATCTGGTCCGGCTTATTCCTGGCGAGGTTTGTGAGCTGCGTGGTGGGCGACATAGGCTTCTGACTCATCAAAGACCGCGGCGGCTACGCAAGTCAGATTTCGCCGCTTTGTGGCCCAAAAGACCTCATATCGACTTGTTTCGGATTTGGACATCAACCTTAACTTGAGGTCGACGTAGAACGCGGACGCCGTGGCCAGAACTTCCATTAATTCTTCGAGTTATAACAGCTCGCTCCACATATATCTCAGGAATCCACCTTGTCTTTTGTGCCCAAAATCTTGTAGCGATCCACCTTGAATTATACCGCATCAGCGTTGGTGAGTGACTTGCAAAGTGTATTACACTATACATTACTATTACTGGTATTCAACTGTAATCATGCCTTTCTCAGAATCTGTAATCAAGTATACGACTCCTGTAACTTTTCAGTTAATTTCACCAAAATAACTCTGAAGACATAATTTGACATTCGAATGTGTGACCCTCCACGACAAAACCAAATTTGTCGGAAATTTTCAAAATTGAGTTATTATAAATCGCTTTCTCGTTTATACCTATATGGAATGAATCGACTCTACATTCGAGACATCAACATTCAAAGGAGTCGAGTTTTCCCGGGTTATGCTAAGTGAGAAACGGAGAAATCTGCCTTTGAAGGACTATCGCCGTAGCACTCACAGACGCTGCGCGGTCGCGAAGCATGTTTGTATTTACGGTAGCTAATTCGCATTCACAGCCATTATCGGATAGCCTACTCATGTTAGGGTTAACTGAACTCGGAGACGGAGATGGATTCCCGGAGAAATATCTTCACGCTTAGTCAACCAGTGGATTTACCGTGAATATTGAGTAGAGCGGTCAAAATGAGAACTTTAACACTTGCTGGAATTGAATTTCACCAAGAAAAGTCAATACGTTTTTTAGGATGAAAGGTGGAAGTTTCAGCGAAATTATTCCCACAATAGCACAGTATAGACCTTCCACTGTTTCAAAAACACTAAAAACAAAATCCAAACTTTTACCTCACGCAATATAAACGGTGTTTTTTCAGAACCTCCACATGCATAGTTTAATTGGTTTTGCCGTGCAGAGTCACAGATGAGAAACACTACTGCAGATCATTCTCGAGGTTCAAGTGGCATCATGGCAGTACTGAAACTGTGACTTTTGCTGTTTGGCTGATCACTCGTCGCCCGCTGTTTTCTTCAGTCAGCTGAGTGGTTTGCATGGCAGCGCTCGAGGTGTTTTTTTCAAATTGCTGGTGCTATTTCTCGACGCCGATAGTTCTTTAGGGTTTGGGCAAAGATTGCACTTGACTAAAACATACCTTTGTCCTATCCCGACAAAGCTCAAAGTAATGCGAACGCCCACCTCAAGTAGTGTAAAAGGTTCTGTCTTTCTGCCATCTCTAGAGTAAAGCAAGCCTTAAGTGATGCACAGTGGAAGGGCTTTCCAATCTAGCTAATGCAATAGGAAATACAACGCCAAGATTTTTTATTTAATCACAGATACTAATAAGGAGGTCTCGCTGTCTTTAAGTGGTTTTAAACAAATATATTTTTGTTAGCGCTAACGCACGCCGCTACTGAACATAAAGCCAGTAAATATTACTGAAAATTGATAAGTAGTAAGTCTACATTACCACGTTACAGCAAAAAGTAATCCGTTACTCTAAGTCGTTACTTTTGTAATGCGTTACTCCCAACAATGTACCTCATGTAGCAAAAAAAAACCCTTAATTAATACACTGAGGGTCTTCTTTGATGGTTTGGCCTAAAAAATTAATTGAGTAACGGTTGACCCGGGTAATTAGAAGGTCGCTGGTTCAAGTTCCGGACCGGTAAAGGTACGTACCACTGAGGTACTCATGAGCAAGGTACCGTCCCCAAGCCCTGCTCCCCGGCCACTGCCTAGGGAAAAAAAAACAGCCACTGCACCTTCACAGAAGACTAACAATGAAAAATAATCACTCACTTAATTCTTGCAAATTGAGCTGATTAAAGGTCAGCTTAAAGGGGTTGGGTTTCTGGCAGCTTTAAGCAAACGTTGAAGAGCCAAACCTCCTGAAACGAAGACAGAATTTTTCACAGCTTTGAATTTATTCAT
>JAVGVS010001033.1:0-22500 GCA_032718565.1 Distichodus sexfasciatus
ACACACACACACACACACACACACACACACACACACACACACACACAATAATCCAAAAGACGTCTGAGGTACAGCATGGATACTGCACTAGAGCAGGTGGCAACTGATTTCTCTTGCTGTAAAGTTAAGCATCAGCAGGATGTTTGGTCCAGCATTTGCCTGTTGGTTTTATGATGTATGTTAACTGCAGAGAAATTACTGCTTAGTTTTACTGTATGTAGGAACTTGTACATTTTTGCCTAAGAGGAGCTGTCAGTTGAATTTTTTACAGGTTCATGCCTTAAACTCATCAGTGATAAGAGCATCAGTTGAGTCCATGATGTTTTTACAGTACAGTATTTATAGAAGAAGATGGTTACAATTATTAGCACATGTCACAAACCCAGTGTTCATTCACAAGAGATCAAAAAGTATGGTATGTGAGACAAATGATCATTAAACTGGAAGTCTTCAAGTTCTAAATCAATAAAGGTAAGAGAAGTCACAGAGAAACTGCCGAAGAGAAATGCTCATTCGTCTTCTTTCAGCTGCTCCTGTTATGGGTCACCACAGCCAATCAGCTGCCTTGTCCACATTTCAAAATGGTACCAGCACCAGGAGTTACACTGACTCCTGTCCCCAGTGGAGGCGAATTTATCTGCTTATTCTAAAGAACAGAAAGTTTGGTGAAGTAGTGGGTCAGAATGGAAGGATTTTTGCTTTATATCTGAACTCGTAATTTGTAGTGTTTCTTGAAGTTCCAGTCGCATACGTGATCCATAACTGTCCATTTTAGAGGTTGAACAATATTGGTTTTCCAGTGCTGATATCGATACCAATTATTGCTAGTTAATGGGGCCGATGACCAATGTGCCAAAAAAAAGAAAACCTGTCGACATGTTGAATTTAACAAACACCCAGCTCAGCTGAAACGCCCCTCTCTCCTCCTCTGCTTCTCGAAGCTTCATGCTGCGTTTGTGCGTGAGTGTACATAAACACACACCTGGGACATTATTAAAAGAATTATAATGAACATGAGCAAGATTGCATCATGTAGAGGTCCTGAATGTTTTATTGATATGTTTTATGTCCTGAATTTTAATGATATTTCAAATGATTGCCCAGCCCTAGTGTTTTGTGTGTAGTGTAAGTGTATATATTGAGTGACTACCCTCCTCATGTGTGTTCTGCCTTTTATTTATTTATTTATTTATTTTTTTTAAAGCTGTCTATTCCTCCTGGAGTTGAACTTCTTGGAGATCACCATCAGCCATCAGCGGTCACCTTGCCGGCCAACGCCTCCTTCGTTCCTGTGTTCTTTCACTCCGGACCTCAGTGCCCTGTGCCCGGCTGGTGGCCCTTGTTTGGGGCCAGAACCATGTGAAGTCCGTTTTGCCCGGCGCCTAGTGGACTGTAAGAGCGGTGTGACCCCGTTTGGGTTTTTTTTTGTGTGTGTTTTTTGGTAACTCCTCGCTACAGGCCCGGTCCCTCGCCGCTCCGCCATGATGTTCCGGGACCAGGTGGGCATTCTGACGGACTGGTTTAAGGGCTGGAACGAGTGCGAGCAGACGGTAGCGCTGTTGTCGCTGCTGAAGCGGGTTTCGAGGACGCAGGCACGCTTTCTGCACATCTGTCTGGAGCACTGGCTGGCCGACTGCACCGAGATCCACCTGCTGGAAGCCGAGGCCAACAACGCAGGTAAACCGGCACCACGCACTCGGTTGGGTTTCCATGAGAAGCTTCAGATTAAACCGTATTGCTCAGTCCGTAGGTTTATTTAGCGCCAATAGCAATACCCATTATAACTAACTGATATATTTGTTTCAGGGCCAATAGTGATACTGATTATTTCCAAGCGTTATGTCAAAGTGTTCAAAGTGCGAGGAGGGATTTTATACGGCCCGCACCTTCTGTCTTAAAATGTGTGGTGTTATCTTGAGCAAAATTCTGATCACGCAATGGAACGTTCACCAGCAAATTTCTTTACGCTCAACTCTGCTGCACACGTGAAACATGTTTAACTACTAAACTGTGTGTTTGCTTCACTTAGTGAATGTGAGCTCACACATAGGCTGTGTCCCGAGCCGTGTACTACTGCACTTAATAGTACGGTAGGGAAGGTGCTCTAATCATACTCTTCTATGTGGTAATATGCATCTCAGGAAGTAGCTGGGGTTGTAGTTTAACGACTCTCTACACACTAGGTAGTGCACATGGAGAGTCACATGCACCCTATTTGACTTGGTACACTACATAGGGTGGGAAGTGACCTTTTCTTGAAATGTTGAAATGTTTTTTCAGGGTCAGTAGTGATGCTGATTATTACTAATCCATGTAAAATGCTTAATGAATCATGATGTTGATGTGAGGTTATATCTCCCAGCTCTTGTAAGAGTGTCTGCTAAATGCCACAAATGTTTTCTAAGAGATTAGCCTGTACCTAAAATCGTGGTGCAGTCTGAAAAACAGCTCTGCCGACTCCTCCATCTCCTTTTTTTCTTCCTCCAGCCGTGGTGAGCCAGTGGCAACAGGAGCCGAAGGAGAAGGCGGTGTCTCTGCTGCTGTCCCATCTGCCCCTGCTTCAGCCACGCAACAGTGAGGCCAAGTGTGAGTACATGAAGCTGCTGCAGCAGGTGCTGAGCCACACCATCGAGAGCAGCCTGTTTGTGGAGGAGAGCCGCCAGCTGCTGTCCTACGCACTCATCCACCCGGCCACCACCCTCGACGACCGCACCAACCTCGCCCTCTGGCTCAACCACCTGGAAGAGCATTTATCAGCCCGCCCACCTCAGCCTCCTCCTCCTCCCGGACCGTACCAGCACCACCAACACCACCAACACCACCACCACCACGCCCGGCAGGGTTCAGACGAGTGGCCCGGCCACTCCGCAGAGTCGCTAGAGGCCATGCACGACTGGCACGACAAGCCCCCGTCGTCCTGCAGCTCGCCTGCCGGACAAAACGGCCACATGGCCTTCCCCGCGAGCGGAGGAGTTCCCTCGCCCATCAACGTCAGCAACAGCACAGGTCAGGAACCTCAGTCATCCGTTAACCTTATAAGAGCCCAGAGGACAAGATGTTAAAACGGCCTTATTATAAGTTCTGGTTGTTGGCTCTAACTACTGATGGTTTGGCTGTTGCTTTTCCTCAGGTCTGCCCAGCCAGGTGCTGCCCAGTCCCAGGAAGGGCTCCATGCCCCTCATCTCCGCCACTCAGCAGGGCTGCGGCGGCTCCGATTGGCTGAGCCAGGAGGAGGGGATGGGGCCCGCGGGGGGCCGTCAGGGTGCGCTGGGGGCCGAACATGCCCCCCTCTCCCCGCAGGGTAGCGTGGCGTCGTCGGGCAGCGAGCAGACCGAGGAGCAGACCAACGCTCGCAACACTTTCCAGGAGGACGGCAGCGGCATGAAAGGTTTCAAAAATCTTTACGTGAAAACGAACGACTGTTTCTAAAACCAAAATAACTCCCTTCAGATGTAAGTAGTGATCCTTAAGCAAAATCTCAGATGAAGAAGAGTAACCCTCTTATTGGCACGGAGTGAAAATTAATATCATATGGTGTTATCAACATGTAGCTCTGTATGATGTGGTTGATGCATATTAACCTACGTATGCATATTAACAGTAGTACTTAATTTATTAATTATGCCATATAATCAGCCATGTTTAACTGCAGGGTGTCACAATACTTGCATGTAACATTTTTTTCATATTTCTATGATCCTTTTGAGCCCAAATATGGAAAATTTAAATATGATTCATTACTTATATTTAGACTTTGTAAATGGTTTTTAGGTTTTGACTTTAATTTGATCGAGTTAATTCGAATTGCTGCGTCACTAACTAGAAGTGATGTTTTATTAGACGTGCCCACGTGGTTGAAGAGCCTCCGTCTCCACAAGTACGCCTCTCTCTTCTCCCAGATGAGTTATGAGGAAATGATGGTTCTCACCGAACAACATCTGGAGTCACAGGTCAGCTCCACACACACACACTCAAAAGAGTCCAGAAAAGCCCACTCCTTTAGTCTAAGGCTGTTTAAAGGGGTGTGGAACTTACACCCAGGGCTGTGTGATACCACCAGAGTCTCATAACCCCATACGATAAAGACGCTAATAAAGAACATAAAAGGGCTGCTTCAGTAGTAAAAACAAATCAGAATCAAAATATTGACTTAGTTTTTCCTCACTCAGAAATAGGTTTGATTGAACTATACCTGAAATGAGGACTTTGTCTACTGATGTTGATATTTCTAAACAGGCTAACGCATGCCTTGGATTTTTATCGCTTATTAATTAATGTAAATTTTCAAGACACAACAGACCTGCCAGTGCTGTAAAGGAGGTGGGAAGTTGTGCGACTATATTATCATTCCAGGTTTCTCGCTGACAGATGGGCAGATTAAGATGTAGCAACACTAATCAGTTTCTGGCAACAAGTTCCACCTCTCAAACGTCTGTTAAGAAACGTCTTCATTTTTTGAATGTCTGCTAGAAATAAAAGTCCTCCAGAAACCTGGACTCATAGTGTAGTTAGACCGCTGCTCACTTCAGTTATGACTTGTAGCATTCGCGATGCACCGTACATATGGCATGACACTTGCGATATAAGCAGATTTTCGGCCATTTGGTTTAATTGTCGAAAAAGTTGTCTATATGGAAAGAACCCTGTACGATCGTTTGTTTAGCTTGGGTTCTTTTTCTCTGGCAGAACGTGACCAAAGGAGCTCGGCATAAAATTGCGTTGAGCATACAGAAGTTACGTGAGAGGCAGAGCGTCCTGAAGTCTCTGGAAAAGGTAAAGAAATCGCACAACACTCACAGAAAATCTAAACGGACAATTTTGATGTGTTGCTCAAATGTGGATGACTTCTTTCTCAGGACATTCTGGAAGGCGGAAATGTGCGCAACGCTCTGCAGGAGTTGCAGCAGATCATCATAACGCCCATCAAAGCTTACGTCCCACCCACTGCTGCCCAGCGGGAGGTGGAGCCCGGCGCCACGCCCACTGAAAAGACAACCAGTCCCCTGGAAGAGAAAGAGGCCTCAGTGGAGGGGTTCCAGACCCACAATCCCCCGGTGTGTGACGGAGAGTCCTCGAGCGCGCCCATCTCCGAGGGAGACATCCCCGGACAGTTTACACGCGTCATGGGGAAAGGTGCGTAGGAGAGAAAGGGAGTGTTGGGTCTGAATAAAGATTTGAATTGAGCTTTATTGTGTTTCGTGAGAAGAACAGACTCTCAATCACCTCGTTCATTTGTTTGTTCAGAAAGTGCAGAAGTCCTTCAGCTGGTCTGCGGTTAGAGTGAAGCCTTGTTCTCAATGCACCATTCTGAGTTTTATATATATATATATAATATATATATTAATATATATATATATTAATATATATATATATATATATATATATATATATATATATATATAAAAAATCTGATTTTATACTATTTTTTTTAGCATGGTATTTTGGAAATCTTCATTTATGACCCTCCACGGCAAAACCAGCCGCTTGTCGAAATTTTCAAAAATTGAGTTATTATGTTTTCATGGAAGGGCATAAATCAAGCTTCAAAACGATACCTATATGGGAATGAATGACCACATATGACTGAGAGATATCAACATTCAAAGGAGTCGGGTTTCTCTGTCACGCCAAGTGAGTAAACGGAGAAATCTGCCTTTGAAGTTGACTATCGCCAGAGTAATCTCCACAGACGCTTGGTGCGGTCACGCGCGTGTTGATGCTTGTATTTACGTGGTAGCCTACGCTGTATCTACAGCCACATCGATAGCCTACCCGCAAGTAGGGTTAACTGAACCGGAGACGGAGATGGATTCCCGAGAATATCTTTCACGCTTAGTCAACCAGTGGATTTAGCGTGAACATGAAGTAGAGCGGTCAAAACAGAAACTTTAACACATTCTGCTGGAATTGAATTCCTCACCCCAAGAAAGTCACGCTTTTTAGGATGGAAAGGGTAAGTTTCAGCCAAATTTATTCACAACAGTACAGTATAGACCTTCCACTGTTTCAGCAAAAACACTAAAAACAAAAATCCAACATTTTACCCCACGCTAACATAAACGCTGCTTTTTCTCGCTGAACTCCGCTATGCATAAAACGACTGGTTTTGTCGTGAGAAAGTCACATTTACCGTATTAACATGCTTAAAATGTATCTGCCGCTCCTCAAATTTGTTAAATTTGGCGTAATCTGGAGTCGGGGCACTTGGTAGGGTGTTCGCCTCGTGATCAGAAGGTTGCAGGTTCAAATCCAGGGCCGTAAAAGTTACCGAGGTACTCATGAGCAAGCGGCATCGCTCCCAAGCACTGCCCTCGGGCGATTTAGCTGCCCACTGCTCCTTCACGGATAGGTCAAAGATTGCGGTCACATTTTGTTGTGGTGCACCGTGTGCTATGCTGTGGTGTTTTCACAATGACAAATAGTCACCGCTTTCACTAACGCTCATTACAGCAACCATCGATGGCCTTGTGTGTCATTGGCGTAATGCTAAGCATATGAAAGCAGGGCGTTTTGAACATTCTTGTACTTCCAAGAAAGCAAATAATTGTTGAATTTGAACTTGAATTGTCATTTTATCCTTGCCCCTCATACTGCTCACCAGCACAGAATTTGACATGGACATTTGACCCATCCATTTAGGAGCAGTGGGCAGCGCTCTTGGTGAGCAGTGTGTGAGGACGGTACCTTGCTCACAAAGTATCTGAGTAGTCCCGGTCTTTACTGGTTCGGGATTTGAACTGGCATCCCACCAGCTCAAGTAACACTTCCCTGACCCCTGCTAATTGCCCCTGTGTGATGAGCACAACATAATCACTTTGTTGCAGATTTGACTTGGCAGTGCAGCCAGGAGAGTTTTTGGAACATTGATCATATTGGTTGTTCAAAGCCATGTAAAGCTCGCTCTTTTGACTTTGTGTTGGCTGACTGTTGTGAGTGTAGTATGAATTGTGCTAGTTTTATTAATTTGATCAGAGTGCAGTGCTTGACTGGTGTGTGTGTGTGTGTGTTTCAGTGTGCACTCAGCTGCTGGTGTCCAGGCCAGATGAGGAGAATATTAGCTGTTACCTGCAGCTTATTGAGAAGGCTCCGACACATGAGGTGAGTCAAGGATAATAGGGCATCGCTCAGAACCACCATTAACATTATAACATATAACACACCACTCACTCGGCTAAATTTATACTAAAAGTAAGGCAGGGTATTCAAAAATCAATCAAAACAGACTGTAGCTGCACGACTAATCTAATCGCAATCGCACTGTCAGTCTGTGCGATTACATGAACGCAGTGCTGCGTATTTAAATGATTAGTACATGGACTGAATCGCACATATCACTCATTCAAAATTTATGTAGTTGACTGAAGTCTCACTTCAGTCAATGTGTGATGTGTTTGGTCACATGACTTTCGATTCGTTCACGAGAATTCACAGTTCTGAAAACTAACCAGGTGGAGAACTGAGGGCTAAGATGGATATCGAGTCGGGCAACGGTGAACTAATAGCAAAGAAAAATGCAGACATCCCGAAAGTTCCGGGAGTCTCCCGCATATTGCTAGCGGCTCCCTGATGCCCTCGCAAGAATTGAATAAAATATCCCGGAAACTAGAGCAAGCAAACAAGAGTCTGCACGTGAGACAGTAGCGAGCACATCGCGCACTTGAGAGAAGCACGCACATGACGGAATGAGAGAGAGAGAGAACGCAGGGAGTGTGGGATCACCGCGCTCATGCAGCCCGCAAGCAGACAAAGGACATCCTGATTGGTTTACTTTCAGGTTTCGTTATTTTTGACAAAAATGTTAATATTTTCTTTAAAAGAAAAACTAAGTTCTTATTTATTGTTTTATTTATTTTATTATTTATTTCATTAAACTGCAGTATAGAAAATAACATTTGCAGTAAAGAGTTTTTTTGTAATTATTTAATTTTGTGAATATTGTATTTTAAAAAGCACTGGGCATTTTGTTGTTAGAAGTAGTTTGTATGTTTCACTTTTGAAATTAAAACATTTCAATTATTAATAATTTGTATGTGATTTTTCATTGATATACAAGCAAGTGCCCTTTATCATATCGCAATCGCATATCGCAGTATTGATCTAAATAATTGCAATATGCCCTTTTTTTCCCCAAAATCGCAAGTAAGTCTCAAAACAGACATTCAAAACCCTAACTTATATAATCTTACTCCATAGGACTAGGATGATCTCAAATTGGTGTCATGATTATATTAACATATTACAATTTCAGTTAAACAATTATTTTGAACTTTGTTTGTCCTCATAGTTCTGAGAAGGTTTGTGCTGTAAATATACTCAAGTATTAAAGCTGGATGTTGTTTCTAATGAAAGAGTGTATATCTTAATTATCTTACAAGAACTGCAGGAATCACACGGATGCAATTTGGATTGGTGGTTGTTTTGATAATTTTTTACAATTTTGTTTACGTAAGAGTGGTGATGGTGGTCCATCCCTAACCTCTGGCCTGCTGTAAAGCCTGGATGGAAGCTTTAAGCGTGACTAGCTAGGCTGCGTTTGGGAGAAGGAGCACTTGTGTGTGTGTGTGCGCGTGTGTGTGCGCGCGCGTTGATGTTCAGGCGTTCACAGAGACGCAGAAGAAGCGGGTCGTGTCATGGAAACAGCAGGTTCTGAAGTTACTCCGTTTGTTCCCAAGAAAAGCCATGCTGGACATGCCCATGTACCGACAGAAAGGGTGCGTCAATTTTTACTTTCATCCACTTAATGGCCTGTCTCCACCAAACACTTTTTTTTCCACTGAGAGCAGTCAAAACCTCACTTCCAGAGTGCTTTCTCTCAGCGCTTGTTGTTGTTCTTATGAAAAGAACCACAAGCAACTTCTGCGTTCGTTCCTGTTTCAGCGTTTCTTTGAGATCGCTGGTTTAGCCGACAAGGTGGAGAGAAATTGCATCTTAGCATTAGTGGCAACGTTTGAAATAGATTCTCACGTGTCTGTGAGATGAGGTGCATGAAGTAAACCGTGCAAGATAACAGCTGGAGTGTATGTCCACTTTCCTCGCCGATTCTGATTACTAGCAAGAGACAAGTGACATTGACGAGTGTTTTAAAAGTTGAACGGATTTCAACTTGAAGCTTCTGGAGGCCTGTAAAACCATTTCCACCGTGTCGTGATCCCTACTGAAGGCAATTTGGCGCTTCTGAACGTTGAAGCTCATTGACGTATTGTAAATCATGTTTGGTGGACACAGGCCCTTATTCTGCAATTTGAGACATTTTTGCATTTGCACCATGCTGAACCATGACACAAGGAAAAGTTTGCGGGGATTAAGATTGAGTGTTATAGTGTTTTTTAATGTATATCAATATATTAATATGTACTGTATATATTATGAGGTAACACTGTTTATTAGGGGTGTTAACACACGCCTAATGGCCAATACATCGCATACTCAGTGATCAGCGAGCCCATCATGAAAGCATTGATCAGACATCAGATATATTATGGTGTCCTTCACCAAGCACGCAGGGAGACGTCCTCTGAAGAATAAAAATCACAAATGATATTGTAGTTAAGCAGATTTGACATGAATGTAAGAGATTAATCAGCATGTGATATAGTCTCATATCGATTGCTGCCTCCTCAATTCTAATCATAGCAGACTTTAAATCAGCAGATGTTGGTCAATATAATATTGTGTTGTAAAACTCAAATTTACGCCCCCACCCTTCAGTGTAGTTTGAAGATGTGTCAGTCTTATCGTTTTAGTGTTGTGCTAGGGCAGTTTGGAGAGCGAGAGTTCCGCACACGTCACCTTCAATCCCGAGCTTTGTTTTGCTGTTTAAAGCCGTCTGCACGGTTGCTCTAAGTGATTTTTGCTTTTTGCAGCTGGACGGCGTACGGCTCCAACTCCCTCCCCACAGTGGGCTCGGTGATCGGGGGTCTGGGCAGGAGAGAGGGCAGAGGCAGTTCACTGCCCCGCGCGCTTGCCCCCGCCGCATCGCATCATGACCGGGGGCACTGAGCCTCGGCCTCACACACGCCACCAGCCCCGGCCTCTCACCCCAGCATTGCGCAGGCAATGCATAAGAGGGTGTGTCTGTTGTGTGTCATAACAGTAGGACGCACTACTGTGTGGAAATAAATGTTATTATTTATCTACTGATTGTTCCATATTGTATGGAACGTGACAAAACGGTATAGACATGTTGTATCGGCCTTCTCAAGTTCGGTTCCAAGTTCAAATGATTCAACTAGGACAAGGGCAGCATGAACAAATGTAGTTTTCACATGCACTTCCCACTTTTTTTGTTTCCAAAAAGAGTAGTTAATTTATTTGCACCAAAAAGATGAACCACAGTTTCATAGTTCACACTGTAAATTGAAAGTGGTCAAAATCAGAGCTTACCACATCACACCTCAATTCCCCACATTTCACTACCAAACAATTCTAAAATTCATTGCCCACCGGACGTGATGTATATACATCCAAAATGTAGGAGTGTCCAAACGTATTATCAAAACCATAGACATAAAATGATAATAATTTATCTATTCTGTACATATTCTGAATAACCAAATTGCACTAGTGTAAAGTAAAGCTTATTTCTCTGCTCATACAGAAATGATGTATTTTACCACACATTGTAATGAAGGTTGTCAAGATATACTCATATGTTACAGTTTGTATGCTAGAAGTATATATATATATATATATATATATATATATTATATATATATATATATACATCGCATGTATTTGTAACATGTAAAATATGTTCATGTGAATACACTGACACATGGTTATACATTATACATATTACACATTATCCAAAAAATGTACCTACTGTAGCTGTTACAGTGCCTATATGTTTTACCATTATGTTCAAATTATTTGTTTTGTTTTCAGTTATTTATTTAATATTTTTTTATTTAGGAAATATATAGCAAGAACAAGGACAAACATAAATATTGATAATTACAATACGTTTTTTGGAAAATACACAAAATGCAACAAAACACTTATAAAATGATATCTTTAAAACGAGCTAACAGTAAACAGAATGAACATGTAATTCTAATGTATACTATATAATACATTGTTGCATGGGTAATATATTAGTCGATGTGTTTGTAATGTAATTAATATCTACATATATTATTATCTACAGTTTGGTGGATATTTTCAGTATCGTATCATGATATTGATTTGAGGTGATATCGTCCAGCCCTGCCTTCATGGTGTTTCCAGTAGTAACGGCTGTTGCCAGTGAGATGCGGTCACTCATAAAACATCTGCCATCATGAATATCTTTATTGTGAATTTCCTGGAAATATCGTGATATAATATTGAGGTTGTATCAGTCATCAGTAATATCTGCTCAGTCTTGTAAAAGGCCACTCCAGCTGCAAATGCTATTGTGGCTAAAAGTGAATGGCAGCAAGTAGTGTGCAGTTAGCTGAGGTGCTTCCACTTGCTTCCCTGTTCACTCTGGTTTTCAACTCGTGTGTGTGTGTGTGTGTGTGTGTGTGTGTGTGGTGTAGAACTTGTGGTTCGGGAACCCTGGAGGAAGTAACAGCATGCCCAGCCAGAGTCGCAGCTCTGTGCAGAGAACACACTCGCTCCCCGTACACACGTCCCCACAAACCATGCTTCTGTTCCAGCAACCAGGTACACACACACAGTTTGTGGGGTCTCGATATTGGTCTTAATAGCCAAAAGAACAGGTTCGTCTTTGTTTTCAACTTAGTCTTATACCTGGTGATGTCAGCAATTTCCTAAAAACTCATTATCAACACACACCCAGACCTGCAGTTCTTAAGCCACCTTATCAGGAAATCAGCTTGTCAACTACCACTATGAATGATAGGAATGACTAAAATGTGACTGAGAAGCGTTTCCATCTTTTTAGACTAAGACTGAAGTATCTGCCAAAATAAACAGTGATCCCTCGGCATGTTTTATACCACACACTTTTACATTTACAGCATTTAGCAGACACTCTTATCCACAATGACTTTTAAGCCCTGTTTGTCTGTTTAACTACAGCATATGGAAATAAGTTGAAGACACATTTCTCTTTTGCAGAATGTTCGGTTCCAGGGACGGATCTGGAGATCAACCCCACGCTGGAGTCACTGTGCCTCAGTATGACGGAGCACGCCTTAGGGGGTAGGTCAGCCCAACGCCAGGCTCTTAAAAATACAGGGAAATGATCATTTAACAGGTATCACAAAGTACAGCGTTATGTGTCCAGGACGTGAGAGTATGTAGAGCTTGAATGGAAGGCAGCTGGACTTCTTTGTGTTCTTGAAGCTGCTTCACCTCTGAGATTTTTATTTTATTATTATTTTATTTTTCCTCCTTGTCCTGTCCCGATGCATGAGACAAACTGAATGTATGGTCTGATTGCTTTGTGTAGTCGAATTTCTTCTGCAGTGGAGGAGTGAGGAAATCTCCCCGCATTGCACATCATAGTTCTGTTCCGACAGACAAAGCACATTAAGAACGGACAGGAAAGTGAACTCTGAGATTTTTAGAATGAGTGCTGAAACATGTTTAAGAACCTAAAAGAAGTCCAGTTGCCTTCAGTTCCAACAATCAGAAGTATAAAGTTCTTCAGTTCCATTGAAATGTAATTGTTAATGATTAAGAACAGTGTAAAAATGTATGGGGGCTAATTTGTTGTTATCACAATACTGCATCAATTTGACATCTGGTGATTTCACAAATAATCAGTATCACTATCTGCTATAACTCAAATTCAATCAAATCAGGGATCAATATGAGACAATATCGTATACTGATTTGACACCAGCACGAAAATATCATGAGACGCTTTTATTCTTGAGCTCAACCAGACAATTAAAATGATAAAACAATCTTTTAATAAGAATAGAGCTGCTGTTCAGTAGAGCTACAGGTGTAGGTGACGTCTGATCAGCTATGTGCTCGTTGCTTGCTGAATCAATGCCTGGTTACACCCCTACTGATGGGATATTTAATGTGTTGATGAATCTCTGTAGGACTTTAAGCCTCTCCCTCTTTCTGTCTGCAGACGGAATGGACCGAACATCAACAATATGAAAAAATAAAAGCAATGGAAAGGAACTTGCCCTGAACCTTCACTCTGCAACTGAAACACGCATTTGGTGCCCCGCAGCAGACATCACACACACACACACACACACAAACAAGGAGAAAACATGAGCAAAGCAAGACGAGTCACTACAAAAGACAGTGTGTCCTCTTGATATTTTTCTACTTTATATGTAACTGAGTTTATTATAAATGTAAGTACAGATGACTATTATATGAGGGCCAACGCTGCTCCAGCTCTCCTTCCCTCCCTCCAGCTTCCTCCCTTCGTCCCTTCTAGTTTCCAAGGGGAGGAAGCGTAGGGCACTCAGGAGGGAGGGAAAGAGTGCGCGAGTTCCGCTCGGTGTGGATTTGGGAGGAGAGTGAGAGATTGGTGCTGTTTTTAAGGGCTCGCGGCCCGTTTCCCTTCACACGAGCGCCGCTACCGTCTACACGCACGCACGCACGCACACACACACACGCACACACTCGTTCAGATTTGCTCTCACACACACACACTTGCGTACTTCCTGCCCCTCCGTACTGACGCGCTGCATGGGAAGCTTTTTGGGCACTTTGTGAATTCCGTTGGCAGAATTTTTATGATGATGATGATGATGATTATATTTTTTTCTACGGGCAACGCAGATACTCGCCAGCCGCGATTGCATCGTCGATGGCCGTTTTGTTGAAGACTTTGTAACCAGCATCTGACTTTTAGCGTTGTCCTTCCGTGATGAAGAATCTCTGAGGGGAGGGAGGGAGGCAGTGGGGAGAGAGCTCGGAATCTACGCATCGTTCGTTCATTGTTTTTTCACGTTAAAAATCCAAACCCAATAAACTAGTTTTTCGCTTTTGTTTCAAAACTAACAGGAAAGGTACAGGTGGTTTCAGATTTCTCATCTTGAGATCGAATAAAAATAGACAATGCAAACTTGCTAAAATGTAAGGAGTTTCACCAGAAAGTAACTGTTACCCTGTAAAAATGAATGATAAAATATAAATAAAAATATAAATAATATAAATGAATAAATCATTTCAGATTAACCATCTAACTTGTGAAGGGACATAATGAAGCTGTCCATTCATTAAAAGTGTAGTATGTGTTTAATAATAGAAAGGGAGTATGAGTGCACACTATTTGAGCTCAAAGTGTGGAAATCTGAAATGATTTGTATTTTCATTTTGTTTTTGAACAGAGTATTTAAAAAAAGACTCCTGTTTTTGGTGTGAAAAACAGAAATGTGAATGAATAAGAAATTCAGAGTGAATAAGAAATGAACGAATGAAACGTGGATAGCTCGCGCTCCTCTTTTTGTCGCAGCTCCGCCGGTCACGAACGCCCTACATTCCACTCTGCGCTCTCACAAACGTCCCGGGAGAAACGATGAGCAGCCCGAGCAGCGATTTGGGGGAACCAAACCTTCAAAACGTGGCGACGCTCACGAGTTTCCCGGCGACAACAGTTATTTTTCTTTTCTTTTCTTTTTCGCCCGTGTTGGAGCTGCTTCTGCCAGAGTGCAGACGTCTGAAGTCGCCCCTTATACCTTCATATTTATGTAGGGACGGCGTTATAATTGCACATGTCATTTATGTGTAGGTACGCAGCAGTACTCAGCACCTGCATCTCCAAACCTTTTTGTTAAGTCACTACATCACAAGAGTACATGTTGAGGGTCTTGTAGCTACCTGTGACGGCGGACACATTCACTGTGTAAATATTCAGGTATAAGAGGAGCTTTTTGAGGAGCGCTGCGTCTTTATTATTGTGGTTATTATTTTTGTGTTACATTTGTAGGTGAGTTTTTGAGCCGATGCCTTGGTATCGCAAATCTGGAGACACTTAGAACTGACCGGGAATTTTGGGGGGGGGGGGCTGTAATTTTTTCGGAAGGTAGAGCTGGACTCATCCGTTCCCTGTTTCCCTTTTTCTTTTGTGTTTTTTATTTTTGTTGAAGGGAGGCCTCCAGGCGTGCACCCCCCTCGTCCCTCTCCGGTCAGCCCCAATTTTGGATTTAAAAACATTCAAATCCATTTTTGCCATTTTTATTACCCCCTCCCTCCCTCCCTCCCTCCCTGCCGCATGAGGGGCCAGCGAGAGATTTTATGAATCACAACATGAAAGGTGCTTATATGAATATAAATATATAAATATATATTAAACCCTTCTGTTTTTGGCTCTCCTTTATCCTCCCGTGGTACAGCCCAGTCTCCACGTGAACCGTAAAGTTGTGCGTTTCAGCTTGAGGAGTCTGAACGAGCTCTGGTGGAGGAGGAGGTGGAGGAGGAGATGGGAGCATGTACAGAACATTTCTCTCTCTCTCTCTCACGCCGGTTGCCCTGGGTTACGGTAAAGGGGCAAGGCGAGGTTTGCTTTTTACTTCCTGCAGAGCCTGCTCTGTTTCTCTAGTAAAACATTTACTGTAACACACCTCTGGCTTTTTGTTCTTATTTTTAAATCCTCAATTTTTTTAGTTCGGTTCAAAGAGTCATTTTAATCATTTTTACAAGTCTCATACTCGTAAAATAATATGTTGCATTATTCAGAATAATTTAGATTTGGTTGCTAATCTAATTGCGAGAGTCTGTATGAATTCAGCATTTTTATGAAATTATAGAGTCCTTAAAAAAAAAAAAAAAACCAGAAATTCTAATTAGCCATGCTAACATTGTCACCTTCTTAAAATAATGGCCTAAGTGATGTCTTTGCCTAAATCAGCTCTTCATGATGCTGAGCACCTCTGATAAAATCGCCTCAGTTGGTATTCTGATATTCATGTTTTTGTAATAGAGATTTGTTATTTCTTAAATTCTGCATTTGTATAATGTACTGTTTAAATTCCTGACTTTCTAACAAACGTTTTAAAACCTTGATAATTTTGGTGAATGAGGCTCAGTATTAGTACATTTGTCTCATCAAAGTGACACCAACTAAAATTACTTGCAAAATTAACATTAATATATTTTCCACTTACTTTTAGTATTTTCACAAGCCTGTGTGTAGCTATGGATAAAAATGTTTCTCAAATTCGTTGGAGATACAGAAAATGCTATAAATGTTTGAATTCCCAAATATAAAATAACATTAAGGTTGCTAAAAATCATTTTAACCAAGGGTCGGACCGATAATTGGGGGCTGATATTAGACATTTTGCCTATTATCAGTATCAGTGTTTCATTTTGACTGTCACTGATATGAAGTAACTACAAGGTGCTACTGTGGCTCCACTGCCATCTCTTCTCTCTGTGCCGTTTGCTCTCCACTCACTGCATCACTTAATCTCCCGCCAACAACACTCTCTGATTGGCTACACGTCACACGCGATCTAGTTTAAGTGGAGAACACACTGAGCAGCTTTGCTTTCTTCACCACATCCTGCTGCTGCTTCATTTGGAATACTAAAACATTTAAGTTGCAAATTGAAGTTTCTCAGTCTTATAATGTTACTAAAATGTTAATTTGATATTTCATTCAGTTTGATTTTCTGAACCACTTAATCTCTATTGTGGTTGTGGGGAGCAGAGCCCATATAAATGATATAGCCTCAATAATGTAAAAGGTTTGTGTTTATAAAAAGTTATTTAAAGTTTTGTGTTGGTTCTAAATTGGCAGATTTTCTCTTTTTTTAAGTAAGTCAATTCCCAATATCGGTGATTGGCCCTATTAACTAGCAATAATAAGTATTGATGTTGGCCCTGAAAAATCAATATCAGTCAACATCTAATCTTAACAAAGTGAAGCAAAATCAATAATTCATCATTTTATCAAATATCTCTTGCTTATGTTTCACTCGCTTCAATTGTTAGTTCTGCTAAGTGTGTTGCTTGTACAGTTTTTGACTGATTTTAGCAGCTTGTGTGCAATGTGTTTTATCTCTAAGGTTCAGACTGTTTGGATGAATTAAATTTATTCCCACATTTAGGCTTCAAATCCCCATTAACGATTCATTCACAGAGATGCAGATGACGGGGGAAGATGGCAGAGAGTGTGTATGTACTTGAGAGTTTCATGTATTTTAAACTAACATGAGATTGTCATGGAAATGTAACGATGGACCGTTGCTAGGATTCAGCCTCTTGTTTTTATGCTTCAGTAGTTTATAGTCTGTGTTTCAGGATTTTCTACAGCCCTAAAAGAGATGAATGAAAAGCTCTCTAATGAAAGAATAATGAGTCTGAAAAATGCAAAAAGAACCTATTTTGTGCAATTTAAAAAATCTGCTTGTGTTAACATAACTTCTTTCATTTAATGTAACTTAAAATAACAATTTATGCAGTTTCACCTTGAAGGGTTATGGTTAAAAAACTTTTCTCAAACTATTCAAAATAATACATTTAAGAGTTGTAATACTGTGAAACCGATAATGTATTTAGTGGAACATGCTTTTTAACTCCGATTTATGCATTTATTTTAGATGAATGATTCTGTTGTCTGTAGAGTCGCATAGTTGTGAAATGTACCAAGACTGCAAATTAAAAGACAGAATTTAGAAATTAACAGTTAACAGGTTAAGTTAAAGGAATCTTACAATAAACTCTAACATTAAGAGTAGGTATAAGAAATATATTAAACGATATAGTAAAAATGTTCTTAAAAGAGGTGAAATTATAATACTTTGAACGCATGATAAGTAGTTTCTGTTCGATGGAAAATTATTTTCGTTCATTCATTTCCAAACAACACATTTTAGAGCTGTAGTCGCAATACTGTGATATGGTGAAATCGTGATATTTTTTGCTGAAGAGCATCATATCGTCAGAGTCTCGTATCGGCCCAGGCCTGGTCAGTAGTGACGTCAGACGAACGCCCCCGCGCATGCGCGTTTCAGCACCACGTCCCGTGAACAGCGGCTCGGCTCCTGCACCTGCGCCGGTAACGGGAGCCCAGCATCGGACCCGCAGCCTGGACCATATCCGCGCAGCCCCACGGCGGGAAGACCAACGCGTAGCCGCCTCCAGCGCGCCTCACCCCGGCTACACGCCGCCCGGTTCCCCGCTCTCCGTTCCCGCTTCTCCAGAGCGCAGGATCTCAAGGTTACCGTGCTCCAGGCCCGACGCGCTGCTCCGCGATGCTGGTCTTGTGGACGACGCTGTTGTTATGGTCCTTAGCACGGGGTAAAAATTAATATATATTTTTTGTTATGGCAACAATAAACAGTCTGTTGCGTGGCTTATATCAGCTTATAACTATATTAAATGCAACTTAATTCTAATGCAAGGCGTTATAGTCATTAGTACAGGCTGTTCCTCCTGGATTTCCATTTCAATTCGAACTATTTTTAATTACTCACTTATGATAATATATTGTAAATCGTTTGATAATATGAGCTGTTCATTTTCATAATAACCTATATTCCTATCATATAGGCTATAATTCCAGTTCCGAAACCAAGCTTTTACAGTATGAATTACACATAAGATTCCACATTGTTTACAAATAGCCCACATTCATAATCTCTATTTATAAATATAGCCAAATAAACTATATTTAGTTTACTTTTTTCTATTTTTCTATTCTGTTTCTGGGTCCCAGCTGCATTGAACTCGTTAGTGAGAGCCTCGTTACATAACTCAGGTCCGGAATCTACTGGTAAAGCTCGCACGCCTTACATAAACCCATTACAGCTTCTCTCTTTACTCCTGTCTCTGGGTGACTTCGGTCTGAAGTGTGTTTTAATTTTTACAGGTTTATTGCGTTATTACACTTCATATGTGGACACGTGCAAGTCCGACACTTATTTTAAAGTCTTATCATAAAGACTTTAAAAGTCTAAAATGTCATTGTGTTGGAGTTGCCTGCAGCTGAAGGTGATTCTCGTGTTTAAAAGTTGAAAGAGGAGATTTTGAAAAAGGAGACGTGCTATAAAATAGTTTACTGGCATCAAACCGGGAGCTGTGAATAATCTGCACCGTCTTAATCTCGCGGATTATTTGAGGCCGTGCACGTGTGTGCATGCGTGTGTGCGCGCGCATCTCACTTACTTATAAAACAATGTTGAACCACTCATTTGTATTTTTAATTTAGTCCAAAAATGAATTTCTTTCAAAATTTATTTCAAAAACATAAATAATCATAAGCGATATGTTCGCATGTTCATTCAGAACTTTCACTTTTCTTCACTGTATAAATGAGCAAAAAATGTTTTGTTGTGTTTTGTTGTGAACTTAAATGATTGATCGTAGGTCATGTTACAATTTTTATGAAATATCAGCCACAATCATGTTCAAAATTACATGATTTGTGTGTGTGTGTGTGTGTGTGTGTTATTATGGCGTTGTGGGGACCTTTTTGTCCCCTAAAATCACTTTTATTCATTTTTTGGGCCACACTTGAGCAGTCCCTATGAAAAAAAGACGTTAGGGTTAGGTGTAACTGTAAAATTATATACATCATTATGGGAGACTATGAAAGTATTTCAAGTTTCAAGATTCTTTATTTGTCACATGCAAATTATACAGGTACAACATGCAGTGAAATGTATCCTGATCCGCTCTTTGACCATGCAATTAAGGCAAAAATATAAAAATAATAAAATAACAAGGAGAACAATAGAGCCTTAAAATGACTTAGAAATAAGGACATAAAGGGAAAGAGATAAAAAAGAAAATAAACTGTGACATATACAACAAGGTGCTAACTATCACTAACTACCTGTGCCACGTGAACTCGCGTGTGTTGTGCATGTGAGGAGCGCGGAGACGTGCACAGCCAACGCTAGTAGGATTGACAGCTGACGCACTGATTTTAGCTTTTGGTGTCCTGACCTTACTGAAGACCAACACCACGCTGTTTACCTTCTTCATCACCTTCATCACCAGGGGAGAGCTGTAACGATATCACTTTACCGTTCTCTGCTATCTTACAATCAGTGTTGAGCAGGTGCCTTCCAACATGTACTAGATTCTAGATGACTGGTTAGTGTTATGTCAGAGTAACTGGTTCCACTAAATTTGGAAAGAGATAAGCAACCAGCAATTAATGAGTTGTAAGATAATAATAAGAACATTGATGTATTGTTACAGCTCTACCTTTGTGTTGTGTCGTGTAACACTTGAATTGTGTTGTGTGTTTGCAGTGCTGGTGAAGTGTTTGCAAACTATTTTCAGTGCATCTATGAATGTGCAGGGCGTTTGTGAAATGTGCCGCATGTATTGTCGTCTTGATGAAAGTGTTTAGTGAATTTGTGTAATTGCGGTGTGTTTGCACGTGTGTTACCAACTTGATTAATATGTTTCGTTAGTTTGCAGTGTGTTTTTATTTTGAATTGCATTGGGCTCTCTTGGACCTTAAAATGGAGGAACATCTAGAAACGTGTGATCAGAGGATTGTCGGTTTGGAGAGTGTTCAGTTCTGGCAGCGTGAGCATTAAGCTTCTTTTGACGTTCAAAGCTTGTGCAGAGTTACACGGAGGAACTAATTAACTTTCACTCGTAAACAAGAGGAGAAAGTCAGCTGGAGAGAGGAGGACGTGAGGGATCAGAACAGCAAATTAGCTTCAACCTTTTAGTCTGTCTTTGACCTTAAAAGTGTTGACTAGGGGTGTGACGAGACACTCGTCAGTGATTTTAACACGATTTTAAAGTAGAATAAGTTAAGGTGCAATAGAGTCAGTTCACTGTCTTTGTGATGCACACGCTGCTATGTGGACAATGTAATTTATGTTGCACAGAAACTGTCTCATGCACTTTCCAAGACCATGTTTGTAGGTTGAGTACCGCACCCTAACTTTCTACCTCTAGTTTAAAGTGCATATTTTATATTCTATTTATATCTTGCTTATTCTATGTGCCTTATTTGTTCTTTGTTGTGGAGCCTCGTCGTCTTGTCTCTCTATATACTTGTACAGTATATAGCAGAGATGACAAAGTTTATGCCTTTGAACTTCAATTATGAAACATGTGACTGGAATATGGCCTGTTATTTCACTGAAAGACCCAAAAAGTCAACTGCAAAAACGTTGGTTTAGTGCATCAACTGACTGATTGTCCCTCTTCTCTTCCAGTGGAATGTCTTCCAGTGTTGGATCTGAAGGTCAGAACCATTAATATTAATAATAATTTGTTTGCAATGGGAAGTAATTGATCATATTTGGAATGTGTAATGTTTGCTTGGTTAGTGTTGTTGATGATGTGTGTATTTTGTAGGAGAGCAGCTGTGTGGAAGACGCCAGCATGAGGACCAACGCTAATCTACCGCTTCCAGGGTGTGATGGACAGACAGCAGGTGAGCTTCTCATTTCTGGATTTTAAGACACTGTGGGCGTCTGAAGCAAAGTGACCTAATAAGGCCATTAACAATCACAGTTAGTTAAATGCAGCATGTAATATGCTCTGCACATTTTCCAAAATCCCAACATCTTTAAATTTTTACAAATACATTTATGTATAGCATTTAGCAGATGCTGTTATCCAGAACAACTTCCAGTTTACCTCAGAGCAATTTGGGGTTAAGGGACTTGCCCAGGGACCCAGCATTGATAGTGATGGAAGTAGGATTCGAACCCACAACCTCTTGCTCCAGAGACGAGCGTCCTAACAACTAGAACACCACCACCACCACCACCAATAATAATAATGATAATAATAATAATAATAATAATAATAATAATAATAATAATAATAAAACACTGACGTAATGTGTTTGTGTGTGCAGATAAGGACTCTGACAGCAGAACAGAGACATCAGGGTTTGTTGAAGAACCACAGAACTGGAACCACGGTCAGTAACACACACACACAGAGCATGAATTCCTCCTCCTCAACCAGGGGGAGTCTTTGGAAGTGATGAGCAGCTACTGTGACTCGCACTTCACATAACAGCTCAATACTTAACCTGTTCAATTGTGACCTGATCTGGCAAAATGAGTCACAATGACCCAAAATTCATCATTGAAAAGATGAGAAAATAAGCGTTAAAGTGATATCTTGGTCAAAGCTATGTCTTAAGCGGTTGTCAAGAAGTTACTGTCGTTTGAATGATGGTATACATAACACCATTTTCCAACTGAAAAACCTCAATTGCATTTAAAGTTTTGTCAGTTTTTGTTGATATGTTGATCCAAGAGATGCAGTATTCAACAACAAGAATTTTACTACAGGCATTTGATACTTAGGAAAATATATTAAATCAGACTGAAGCTTCAATTATGTCAAAATAACATTAAATACTTAAAAGTGAGTTAAGTCAAATAAAATTAGAAACAGCATTTATTTTGAATAATACTTAAGATTTGAGCTGCAACTCAACTTAAATAACCATTTAAGTACATTTTCTAATTATTTCCATGATGAAACTTTGGGAGATTAATTTTGAACCTTCTCTTTCATATAAGACCAAAAAAATCGATATTTTGATGTTTTCAACATAATACGTACGTATCTAAATAAATAGAGCGCCGACTTCCCTCATCTGACAGATCGGGTCTGAATTTATTCGCCCAGACGCAT
>JAVGVS010001033.1:27500-32500 GCA_032718565.1 Distichodus sexfasciatus
TGTGTGTGTGTATGTGTGTGTATGTGTGTGTATGTGTGTGTGTGTGTATGTGTGTGTATGTGTGTATGTATGTGTGTGTGTGTGTGTGTATGTGTGTGTGTGTACCATGTTTTATAGGTTGTGGGGACCTTGTTGCGCCTTTTTCTCCCCTAAAATCACTTTTATTAGTTTTTAAGTGTTATGGGGGCATTTGAGAGGTCCCCGTGAGGAGAAATGACTTTATAGGAAATGTTCATATTTTATTTGAGAAACTAAAAGAGGTCAAATATGTGCATTTGTTACTGAGGTCAGGGTTAGGATTAGCTGTAGAATTATATACATCTAGTCATTATGAGAGTCTATGGTAAAACCTCACAAAGATAGTTGTACAAGTGTGTGTGTGTGTGTGTGTGTTTACAGGTTATATGCTGTGTTGTTAGGACCTGATGTTCTCACTATAATAATCAAAAAAGATTTAACACAGTTTTTTAGGGTTTTATAAAAATGTTCCCAAATATATTTGACAAAAATAGAAGAATGAAAAGATTAGATTTTACTTTTCTAGACGTCGGACCTCAAAGATAGCAAACGTGTGTGTGTGTGTGTGTAACTGCATGTTTCTACAGGGTAATTAATAATTAGAACTGTGGTGAGCAGCACATATCATGATCTGGTTTTTATTTGACACTTTTCCTGTCCACTACTCTTGCTGCAGTTTTTATTCTACAAAACTCTAACACGTGCATCCTATCTCGGTGTGAGGTGCTTATCTGCACATTTTTGCGTACCTTCGCGAGTTCTGTCCGTTGTTACCTCCGCTAACATGGAGCTCAAATTTCTACGCTTTACGGCACGGTCGCTGTTCTTCTCGACGCCTCCAAGTTTGACGCGATTTGAGACGGTCCATGAGTCTCTTCACATATCTGTAACCATTGTGACCTGCACTCGTCTTTTTCACCTTTTTTCCTGTTGTTTATTTTTCCCATAGGAGCCCATCATTTTCTCCCATTAAGAGAATGCATGTGATTTGGGACTGGAAGGCTTCCCTCGGCCTGTTTTCACATGACAGTCAACGCAACACGGTTCTTATGCCACCTCACACCACCTCACTAAACACACACCTCAGTCTGGTCCACCCTGAAATCATCCCTCCTTCTTTCCCCATTCCCTTCAAAGCATTTTAATCAAAGTCATTCTACTCGACCCGTTTTCACGTCACAGCTACGAGACTTGAGCATCGCACTGGTGTTTTCTTGTGGAAATGCGGCTCTAGTTGTGTTTGCAGTGTATTGAGGTAACAGCGCTGAGCTTGTTCTCTTCGTTATTTCCTTACTCTTCTTTATCTTTATGTGGCGACCCCTAACAGGTGAAGCTGAAGGAAGAGTGTATATCTGGGGCAGTAGGTAGAGTAACGGTTGGGGAGTCAACCCTGTCGTTGGTTCAAGTCCCAGACCAGTAAAGGTACCACTGAGGTACTCATCAGCAAGGTACCATCTCCAAACACTGCTCCCCGAGCGCTGCACTTCAGCTTTCCACTGCTCCTACACGGATGGGTCTCACAGCAGAGCTCACGTGTGGTTGTGGTGCAGTGTGTGCTGTGTTCACAATGACAAACAATCACTCACTCAAAGCCCTTTTCGCCTTTTTCAGCACTCAGCCGTCACACAGTTTCTCCTGGAATTGATTTTTGGTAGTTTGTATGGAGGTTCTAAGAAGTGCAGTTTAATGGCGTGTAAAATGAGGTGTGTGTGTGTGTGTGTGTGTGTTTTCCGTTAAGTTTGTTCTGGCATGTTCCCTGAAAAAGAGCCTCACTGCTGTTCTCTATTCAAAACCAGCCACGGAGGAAGACGCGCTAAAGCTACTAAGCCATTATTGTTCCCACGACACACACACACACCGATTATTTAACACAGTATTTAACTGAGATGTATTCTTGGTACTGTTTTTGTCGTTTAAAACTAAGCAATGCAGCGGTCAGCGCGGTTGGCCGAAAAGCAATGTGAACCAACGCCCTCTAGTGAATTCAAAAGCAATGAGCTGCACGGTGGCCGAGAGATCACAATACTATACAAATATAAACACATATAACACATATTAATCAAGTCATAACACACATGCAAACACACTGCAGTTACACACATTCACCAAACACTTTCATTATAATGACAACACGTGCCACATTTTACACACACACTGCACATTCATAAACGCACTGCAAAACACATGTAACTTCACAACCGCTGCAAACACACGCAACACAACGCAACTCCTGGAAACACTTGCATTGTGTCATATCTTGGTTGTGTTGTGCTGTGTGTGTTTGCAGCGCGTCTATGAATGTGCAGCGTGTGTGTAAAATGTGGTGTATGTGTTGCGATTTTGATGAAAGTGTTTTAGAAATGTGTGTAACTGCAGTGTGTGCATGTGTGTTATCAACTTGATTAATATGTTTTGTTGCTTAGCAGTGTTGTGCTGTGCTCTCTCGGCCAGTGTAGCTTTGTGTTAACATAACAAGAGAGACCTGCAATAAGTGACCAAAAAATGTCACTCACTAATATATTTATTGTTAAAGCCACAGACACTTTAAATGGAGGGACATTATTAAGTAATAAAGATATTCAATAAGTAATGTTGACTCCTTAAAAACACTAAACAATCACATGATGACTGAATGAAGCGAGATGTAGTTTCCCCTGCAGTAATAACACTGAATGTACTTTGAATAAGAACGTTAAAAATGCACACGTAGAGGCATTATATATCCAAAACCATGAATGTGTTGTTTCTATTTCTATACGCTGTAGGTTGTACTAGTATTACACTTCTAAGGGGGAACAGGAAAAGTCTTTTTTATTAACAGGGAGGAGGTCTCACTCTGCAGTTTGGTTTGCTGATCCTGTTGAAAATGTAAATGTGTTTTCTGCTGTTGTAAGAAGGATGAGTGAACATGTCGCTGTTGTGACTGTCAAGTCAATAAAATCACAGTGAACATAAAACATAAGACTCTTCCCATGTGGTTTCTAAGTCAAAGTTAACTTTCTTACGAGTTTAAATGTTATATACAAGTATACAGAGAGATGAGCCGACGTGGCTGCAGTTACTACAGTGTGCAAAGAATGAAGAAGGCACATAGAACATATATAAACTATTAAATATAAACTTTAAAACTAGAGGTAGCAAAAGTACATTTTTGTGTAATTTTAGTTATTCAATCTGTGCAAATACTAAAGCAGCAGTTAAGTGGAGAATAACTATAATTACAAAACTGAAATTTTCCTTTTGCATTAGATGTGAATAAGATCTGCAGCAGTTTAATATGATTATTTTAAACAGAAACTGTATCTCTATAACATCTAAGATAGAAGTAGAAGATAAATAAGCAATATAGTTAATGTGAGTTCAATAATATGTGCAAATATTTCAACAACACAGTACTGCAATGTACTTTTGTGCAAGATGTGCAGCAGTTTAACATGTATTTGTAATGATAATCCCGATATAAACAAATATTTATTGATACAACCTCTAAGCAGATGTTAGTGGTGAATCAGTCTTTCATAAAATTTACACCATGAGACCCCGGAACAGGCCTTTAATGCCAATTTGCTCAAGAGCGATTGTCCATGTAGTTAAAGTATAAGAATTTCTACGTGTGATGAATGCAGCAAATATTATACCAATTCAGTGGACCACAATTCAACATCCTGAGGTCTGCTTTTATTTATGATTTCAATTTGATTCAGTTCAAGAGCCGGTGATGGATATGAGACAATATCATATGCTGATTTAATACCACCACTTCCATTCATATCAAATCACAAAAACCTACTTAAATATCATTTGACATTTTTTATTCATGAAGAGCAACTTTCTCTTTTAATGACAACAGATCCCCTGTTCAATATGGAGTGAGGTTACAGTATCTGCGGCGACTGACTGATGTTTTACTTTTGGACTGATGCTATGGCTTGATGATTTTTGAATCGATGAATCAACGTAGAATGATGTCTCGTTGCAGTCCTAGTAAATCTAATGTTTCTAAAAAACTAAAATATTTCCTAAATAAGATTCATAATTTTACTCAAAATATAATGTAGTTATGTTGCTGTAGTGGTGTTGATGGCATGCATCTCTCTCTCTCTCTCTTAGAGACACACAAAAATGTAATGAGGCTGTTACATAACTGTCTGTTCCCATAGTTACGACTGGTCCCTCAGCTCTGTTTTTGGAAAAACATTTTAAGCATCATTTTATTATAAGTGACATGAGTGGATGTTATATTAGTATAATTTAAAGATATTTGATAAAGGTTTCAGGCCAGTGATATTTACATCTAATGCAATTTTCCAATAAACCATAGAGGTCTTTGTGTAAAGTGATACTGTACTAAATGAAACAACTCTATATTTTATGATGCGCACATGTTAAGACATTTAGTAAGTACAACCGGGGGGAATCTTTAAATATATAAAGACAATCCTATAAATATATAACAATCCTTATAATTATCATCATGAAACTCTTCATTTATTTATATATAATATGCTCTGTCTTGTTTGCACACCTCGAGCTGCATTCAGACATGTGAAAGGTGCTATATAAAATTAATAAATATAGATGCAAGTGGCAGTGAGTGGGGTCCTCACCGGGGAATATGACAATGTCCACCCCGAGTAGAGCCATGTCCACTTCACCCCTCAGAGCTTGTGCCAGGGCCTGCATCACCTCGTCGCTGGGGGCCCGAGAGCATCGCCTCATCCTGCTGCCAGCAAAACCACAGTCAAGGTAATAAATCACCGTTCAACACTAAATTCCTCAGATTCAACAAAACAGAGAGTTGTCAGTGTTGGATATCCTTTAGGAATCAGAACTGAGATTATTGCCAAGTATTTTCTGACACAAAATGAATTTGCTTCCACGCGTGGTGTAAAGTAAAGTGAGATAAATACTTAAAAATATCAAAACAACATTGTAGCAACTGAAGAATGCACCAGAGATATGAATTGAAAACAGTGGGGAAA
>JAVGVS010001034.1:0-42024 GCA_032718565.1 Distichodus sexfasciatus
AACCTGGGCATGTGCTTAGTATTCTCTATAGAGAACACATTGATAAGACTGTACATGATGAATTGCACTTGCGTATGTTACACTACTACTATCTCCTGAGTGTACATTTATTTACAGTGAAAACCAAAGAGATGAAACGTAAAACTATACTTGTTTTTTCATGGCAGCCAAAGAAAATCATGTTTTGTTACATAAAATAAATGACCTTACCAAAAAGAGTGATCATTTAATTCAACAAAAGTCACCTTGTTTTTCATGAGGTTAAAGATGTATAAACATTTATTTCCCGTTGATGTTTTAATGAACTGAATAGTATTAATCCTATTTCAGCATTTAGTTTCATCTTGACAATTAAAATCTCATAGATGGATGTTACTATTACTTTAAAAAATACATACTATATTACATTTAGAAAAATGAGCTGTGAATAGAAATTAAGTCAACATTTATGGCAAATTATCAATATTAGTGTTAGTCAGTTTGACATCACATTCATTTAAACAGTTTGATCTCCCATACACACAAAGAAAATTATATATTTATTTTATTTACCAAAAACAACACAAAACAGCAATAGATAAACATTTTACTATGTAGCGCCCCACATACATTTTCATCTTTCCCAGATTCATTGTGAACAGCCTGACGTGTTCTATAAATTACATACTAGTGTATAATAGTGAAATATTCATTAAGAGAAGAGTTGAGACATATGTTTACAATAAATCTAAAACATTTTTGTAGCATGTGTACATTTTTATGTACTTTATATTATTTCTATGACAACACTGGTTGAGGTAAATTTATTAATACATTTAAGTACCATCCCTGATTTGTAACAAATATAAATAAAAATTCATTCAAATGAATGAAAATTCATTCAAATTTACACCAACAATTTTTATATCATAATCCCTATATATCAGACATAAGCATCAATAGATTATGAATACAACATGATTCATGGGCAATAACAGGTGATAAAGAGGATTATCAAAGTTTTGTAAGAAGATTTTTTAAATCCTAAAAGAGTTGTTTTTAATACTTTGATAATGGGATACACTTTGTAATGCAGTTGGCTGTAATGTGTCATGTCATACATGTCTCAAGTCACGTTTGCCCTTATTTTTAAAGTTAGTTCTTGAAGTTTAAATGACTCAGATCCACCTCTCTACCTGCTTGCACATTCTATGATGTACTGTTAACACTGAGATGGTGACGGTTACTGAAATAAATGAGGTTTTGTGTAGTCCCAGAATATCCACCTATTTGCAAGCCAAACCTGTTCCTAAGTGTCACAAAGTGCTTATTCTACACACAAACACAACAAACATATATAAAAACAAGTAGATTAATAAAATACAAAAAATATCTACTGGTCTTTTGGTAAAAAGGTAACAAAGAACGCTACAGATACGCCTGTACACCCTGCAAATGTCTTTTCTGTTGCAAAAAAAAGTTTCAGCTATTTATAATAAGGCCAGTGACTTTTTGACATGTAAGTGTAAGTTTCTCAGGCTAGATACTTAAATATATCTCTACTTTCACAATTGTATCAAGTTATTCTAATACATTGCTCATTTTAATCCAATCTATTTCTAACATACTGGATGTCTGTGCTACCTTTCTGAAAGAAAGAAGTGCATTATGATTAACCAGAAGACTGTATGCGTCAGTCATTACCTTCTTGCTCTATGGAATGATGCTAAACGTTAAGCTTGGATTGGTCTGTGTTTCAAGGCCTTGCCTGTTTTGATATGGCTAGTCCTGCTAGGTCTCGTTGTCATACCATGGATCCTGCTGCTCACCTTCTCAATTCCTTTTTCTTTAGAAACAGACGCTGCTGCGGTTGGCTTCGATGTGGCTGTGCTGACTGTTTTCCCTGAACACAAACCAAAGGTGAACCAATGATAACTAGTTTGTCACAATGGATGTGTTGAAAAGAAGAGTAAATTAAGATGCAGTCTCCACATAAATTCTGCAAACATCGTTGTCTGGTAAAGGAAAGAAAACTTATAACATACAAAGAGTATAGAACATGTACATTTCATTAAGAGTACAAGCTTCTTAATGAAATAAAAAAATATTTATTTTCAATTAGTGCCTTTCACAACTGTACAACTACCAAACCCGTTTAGTATATTGCCAGTGGCAGGAATGGAAAGGAGGATTTCAATATTGGAACATTCCGGCATCTGTTGCAACAGCAAGGCACTAAAAAACAGCGAAAGTTATTTTGCTCTCTCCCGGTGTGCTTGCGTTAGTGTGTTTAGCCAGCGTTGGAGTCAGATGTGTGTGGGGCAGTTAGGGGCTCAGTGGGGGTGGAGAGCAGGATGAATGGCTTACCTTGTGTGTGTGCCAGAGGTCGCTGCAGTGACAGTGTCCTGCGTGTGTTCTGCTTACAGCCAACACTGCTGTCCATGAGATGAAACTTCCAGGCCTATGAATATGACACAAATCGCTCAGTGTTACAGTTCAGGAATTCTCAAAGGAATGTGTGTGTGTATTTATGTATATTACGGTTAATACATGTTAATACTTTAGCCCTTAAGGCTTATGTATTGGGCAATTTACAAAAAATGATATATATTCATATTTGTTCTATTTTTTAATAATACATTATATAAACTATATAAACTTTATATAAAGGTATCTGCAGAGGTCACATTTCATTGTGATTTACATTTACATTTACAGCATTTAGCAGACACTCTTATCCAGATTGATTTTCAGGGACAGTCTCCCTAAGAGCAACTTGGGATTAAGGGTCTTGCTCAGGGACCCAGTGAAGGTAATGGCTGAGGTAGGACTTGAGCCCATGGCCTCTTGGTCCAGAGGCGAGTGTCTTAAACACCAGGCCACCACCACAACTTCAATGCCCTGTCTGCTGTACTGTGCTGTGTTCACAAAGAGAATTAATCATTCAAAAAATAATCTTGATTATGTAATGTGTCTAGGCATTTCGGCTGTTAGTCACATGATCTCATATGAGAACATTTTTAAAGCCCGAAGGAGGAGAGCTTAACCGAACACACACTATCTTTCTGTTTGTTCTGTTATAAAGGTGGCTGCATGAAGTAGACATTGTGTATACAGCAAATACTGCTGCCGAGTCACGTTTTAAGGTCTCTTTAGATTGGCTGAATTTAAAGGCAGCATCAAATGCAATCTGAATGTGGAAAATGAGAATTTTACATAACATAATTTTTAGTAAAGTTATTAAGCCACTAAAGGGATTGATACAGAAAAAATAAATGCAAGTTGTGAGTGAGCACAAGAAAAGTTTATGTGCTTGTGGCGGATTTCCCTGTTCACCTTCAAAACCAAATAATTTCATATTACATCTCGTGCTATATGAAAAAAAGGCTGTGAGCATGTGACATTTTCTTGTGTTTATTTTTTTCTCACTGATACTTTTTATGGGCTCTGTAGTAAGGTGTGAGTCGCCCTGATTTTTTGTAGTTTATAGAATACTAAAAGATATCATATGTTAAAATAGAAGCTACATTTGAAGGACACACTTATTATTTGTCATAGTATATGTCTGTAAAATGGCAATTCTGAACTGTCTTGTGACTTACCTCTTCTCCTGGAGGGAAATTCTCATGGCACAGAGGACAGTGGTTACAGCTCCCATCAACTGGGCAAGCTGATCAGAGAAAGAAAAAACATTCGGCCAACAGAAAATATTATCTTTAGTCTACCCTACCTGAAAATGCAATTTAAAGGAAAATAAAGTACTTCCGCCTCAAACATTTGAAAGACATTTGACAATGTCCACCTATATATATATATAGTGAACTGTAAAAAAGGCTTACTCATAATAGGGTGTTGTGTGAAAACTGATGGTTGGTGACACAGGAAATACTCACAGTTACAGTCACTGCTCTGAGCATGCTCACTCAACTCCTCCCTGATGATGGCCTCTGAGCAGCGAGGACACTGGTCAAAACTGACTTTGTGCTCACACTCTGAGAGCAGATGCTCTGTCAGGCTGGCAATCTCTACCACCTAACACACAAACAAACACAGTGTCAATCGGCATCACTGTAAGCATGACGATGACACCTGACTAGTGCAGGCTAAGAATTAACACACTGTAAAATATAAATAAATATTTTTCAGACACATGAAAGTCACAAAATCAGGATTCTCTGAAGAATAAAACACTAAAATTTCACATGGCTGAATGCTGAGGGGAGGGCTAAGAGCAAGAAGTATGCCAGATATCTGAGAAAGGTCAATACATCTAGAGTGAACTTTCCTGTGTGTGTGTGTGTGCTGGGATGGAATGCTGCTAAAGCAAACATGGGGACAGTTGACCTCCCTAAAAAGCCGTCAAATCATACCATGTGGGCTGGAAACAAAGAGCCATCTCCAAAGCCTGGACAAGTTGTCCTTTAAGATGTCAGCACTCACATGTTGTCTTATGACATAACAGAAAAGATAATGGCCAAAGCCCAAGACCAAATCCATCAAGTTGGCCATTAATGCAAAAAACATATATTTTATGTACATTATGTCTAGCAGAGAGAGAGGTGTGTAAGTCTAGAATAGACTCGAAAATTTTAGAACCTGTGTTTAGAATATGTGTGTGTTCAATTATTTTAAAATCACTAATTATTTTTAGTTGACTATTAATCATGATACTGGTTTGAGATTAAATCCAACCCTAATCCAGAAGATCTGTTAATGTTCTACATCCAACATGTTCATTGTTTTCATCATGTCTGAACAGGCAGAGCTGCACAATATTTAAGTTAATGATTGCATCAATTTTATATCAATATTTAACAATTTTGTTAGACTTTCAACTTTTTCTCAGTGGAGCCTCTGTGTAGCCTCTGTCCTTGGTGTTGGTGTCTAACATACCTGTCGGCACTGAAGGCAACGGTACAGCATTGGACAGTGTTTCCAGTAGTGCAAGTCCAAGCCTTCCTCTGTAAATGACTTGTCTTTTTCTCCACAGAATATACACAAACTGCAGAATAAACTGCTTTTAGTATCACCATCACTCAAGCAGTCAGACTCGGATCAAAACAAAGGTTGATATGCACAATAAGTTGTACACAAGCAGAAAGAATGCAGAGTACAGAAGTTTAAATCTACTTTGGGAGTAAACCACAGGGGTGCCTTCAGAGGGATAACGCTTGGCTTGACTTGGCAAATTTAATAATGTTAAGCGCAGCTCTGCTGGTGAACATTGGGGACTCAGCAGAAGCCGAGTTTAACAGGTGCTTACTTGTCTAGGTAGTTTGCCACAGCTGACTGGCTCCTTTTTGGATCGGTAGAGACGGAATGAGTTCCCTTTTTGACACCTACGGAAGAAGAAGAAAAGCATGTTTAAGTATGTACAGCAGTTAAACCCTACACATACGTGACCACAGCACAAAACACACCCACACACACACCTTGTTTTGGTGTCCTCTCCACTTTTTTCTCTGGTGATTTGTTTTTGTCCTTTCCCTTTTCCTTAAAAATCATTTAATTAACAAAACATGGTGAAATGATTACTGCCTATACTTACAGCCACGAACAGACTGAGATCTGCGTACACATAATTTATATGACAGAAACTGTGTAGAAGATGATAGTGTGAACTGATGAGGCCATGTCTAGCAGAGAAACCTACACTGATGTCTCTCAGAAATGCCAGCTGCTCCTGCAGACTTCTGATCTCCTCTTTTTCCCGCTCTCCATCTCGCTGTGTACCACCTTTTTTTATCAGCTAAGAAACAAAGAGAGAGACAGAATGAATTATGACAGAAGCACGGAAAGATACAGTATAATATGCATGCTTAAGTGTGTATATAAGCACCTCAGAGAGACAGAAAGATACAAGCCCTCTAACTATGTTAGGTTATGTCTTGATTGTTAGTTGTCATCGCAAAACTTATTGTACCTGGGGGTCTAGAAGTCTTCCATCTATTTTGGCAAAAGAGTCAAAGAGATTTTTGTAGAGGACATTTTTACGCGTGGTAGCATCGTTGGATGGAAGGTAGCTGAGGATGGAGTTCCCGTGGAGACGGTACATGGTCAGCACAATTCGCACAGACACCTCACGCACTGCTGCTGCGCTGTGTTGCAACGCGCCTGCCAAAAACTAAACACACAAACACACTGAGATGTCATATTTGCAGCACTTTCAAATGCAAGACTGAAATAACAAGCCTTCTCACATTACATGAAACATTCAAACAGAATTTCCCTTTGAAAATAAATGGTATACTGCTTTTCTCTGCTAATAAAGACCCTGTCAAATTATCTTTGCTGTGTAATGCTTAACTGTTTAATAACTGAACAAGACAAGTGATGCATGCATACAACGATAAGAACGTTGCTTGAAATAACTCAAAATCAGAGCGTTTATAGATTTTTCTACATTCTGTTCACCTTCCATCCCCCATTTCCTACACTCCCTCTCTATCTCTCCATACACTGATGCTATTCATGAGCAGCCTGTCTCTCTTCCCCTCATTTTAATTACAGGAAACCCAATCGCGTCTCAGCTCAGCTCGGCTCAGCCCAGCAGCACATCTCCCAGGAAACAGAGAAACATTTTTTGGTGTGGAGCCTAAAGCAACCCCCATGCCCTCACTCTCTGTTCAACAGCACCTCAATTAATAAACAAATAAATATGAACATTGCATCTTCACAAGTATTTATGCCATGACGGGATAGTTTCTGAGAAGAAAGAATGCTTTAAAAAATCTGACTTATGCCCGACTGTATCCTAAAAATTCACCTTTGATTTAAACTTGAAATTTCCCTGTTACTCAGGTTGTGAAGATAAAGTACAGAATTCACTTTCCCTTCTGCTGTTATATAAGGCTTTTCCGCAGATCAGAGGCTGTTTCTTTGAGGTCCCGGTTACAATGACGTGAAAATTCAATGGCCATTGTTGTGTCAGACTCCGGAATTTACTGAACAAACAGTCCTGGGACCTGACACTAAATATAAATAGCTCCCGACGACAAACAACTAATGTTGTAACCATAAAGTCAGTCCAGATGGGGGTAGTGGAGGGGAGAAGCGAAAGAGTTTGGGTGGAAGAGAGGGTAACATTTTGTCTAACTATGCACAGGTCAGCAATGTTCTTATTCCAGTTTCTTACAGTTAAGAGTCTTAAGGACCCCCAGCTCTGCCATGCGCCACCTGCTCACTCATACAAAAGCTTTTTGTTTCATTCTAATTCCTAATTCCCTTGCCAGGGCCATTCTAACGTGTGATATCAAAAGAATGAGATTAATTTGAGGAGCAAGGTGTCAAAGTGGTCAGAGATTTTGAAACACTTTACTGGAGACTGTACGATTGGGTTCAAATCCCTTGTTTGGCAAAATAGTAACTGTGCCAGAATCACAGAGCCACTGATCAAGCCCCACAATTTCGAGCCTATAACACGTCTACAAATAACTTTTATCCACATTTAATATCATATCAGTGCAAACACATTTGAGAATGGACAGCATCTACTTCTAATCACCCTCTGCTCATCGTGTATTAGAATATAGAAACACCTAAAATGCGCATTGTAGTGGTCTGAGAATATTCAGGTTTGACTCAGTCAACACCACGCGAAAATTATGGAGAGAATTCGCTGACCAAACATACAATTCCCTCCAAGAGACCATTACAATGCGCAAATGTAGCACAATGTTGTCAACATTAAATCATACTCTCGAACTTCAGTTGATGTGATTGGTCTTAAACTTCGAAGACATATGATAGGCTACCTTTTGAAAAAACACATTTGTGCATCGAGCGCTGTCAGGGAGGTCTCAAATCCACAAATAAAGGGGTATTCACGAATATATACGGTGGTTTATAAATGCAGGTTTATTGGTTTGTGAATAAATGTATCTGCACTGACATTTGTGCATCGTGTAACATTTAGTTTGAGTCGAGAAATGCATTTGTGAATCTTGTTACATTTGTCGCAGAATCAAGAATTATATTTATGAATGGTGTGATATTTATTTGATAATACTGACTGTAAACTAAATTCTCTCCATAAAAATGGAACTTGTAGACTCAAGCTTAGTAGTCTAAGATGAAGAGTTTAAGAGCCTCACATGTACAAATTTCCGATTGTGTTGTTGAAGAAAATGTTGCTAACAATTAACAAAAGGTGAGGAGGGGTTTGTGTATTCATTCACTGTCTGTGTACAGTGAGGTTGTCATAGCTCATGACGCCAATTTAAGCTAATGAGTGAGATCGTGTTTCAAGTCTGAGTACATAACATCTGAAAACAATATACAGGTGTGGTCTGAGTGAGGTTTTTAAAGAAAGGTTTTGATGCCACTTTCAGCAACTTTAAATCATGGTTTACAAACTAAAGTTACTGAATAAAACAAGGTAGAGGAGAAGATGCTGTGATGGAAAAATAATGTGGTATCAAGGAAAGGGGGAGCCTGCATGAGAAAAATTTGGGAAAGAAATTTGGTGAGATCACTTCTGAAATGGGAGGGAAAGTGAGTGAGGTCAGTACCCGCATGACGTTGTCAAGAGTAAAGCCGGAGTCTTTGGTGCTCAGTTGTTCTAGTAGCTTTTCCAGTAGCTCGAGCCTGCTGAGAGCCAGACGAACAGGCAAACTGCTCTTTATGGGCTTCACTAGTTCACAGGGAATTAGATGCAGCGGCCGAACCTCCTTATACATCGACATTTCCTAAAAAAGAGAGAAAAGGTTGGCTCAAACGGAAGATTAAAATTTGTATCAACACGTAGAAAACGCAAATTTAATAAGCACGTCTTTGGGGACACAAATACACTCAAACTCCCAACTCAAAAAGAGACAAACCCCTGCCAAGATACTGTACTGTATGTAGTACATTCACCCACTGGTAGGCTTGTTGAAATGAAGCACATAATCGATTAATCGTGATGCAGACGTGGACAATTCTGCATCAATGCAGTGGCAGAACATAATCGATTATATCAGGGTTTTCAACCGATGGTCAGGTGATCTGTGACATGCAATCGAGTTTCACTACTGAAATCACGTTTTAAAATGTGTTTCATTTTAGTCTGAATGCGTAGTCTGAATGGCGGTTCCTGGGGCAGAACCAGATGAAAACCCCTGGATTATATCATGGTGATTTTCTGACCGCGACATAAATATTCTAGTTAAAAAGAACATCCCGGCAGTAACTATGGCTGCCCAATCTGCGATCCATGTATGGGATGCATTGTGATACATCGAGATATTGCATCGAATCGAATTGTTGACAATATGTTGACAAACATCAAAAATATAGATTTTTCTTTTTTGGTCTTATATGAAAGAAAAGGTCTTCAAAATTAATCTGGTATCCAAAAAGGAAAAATTGCTATTTTTGTGATGTTTTTCAACATAATCGGCCCGTATCTAAATAAATAGAACGCCGACTTCCGACTCATTACGGCAGATCGGGTCACAATTGAATTGTGAGACCAGTGAAGCTTCACACCTCTATCAGCTAGTCTACACTCCATAAATGTTTTTCTTTCAGGAAACGTCAGCAAACGGCCAAAGTTTTTTATGGTCTAATGGACTAATTTGTTTGCTCTCATATTGGTAAAATATGAACCGAACAGTTGCCTGTGTAAAATGAGGTAGCTCTAAAGACTATTAGGTCATAGAATGCAGTCAGAAATAAGACAAAAGTTCCATTCATAGGCTGGATTTGCTTTGGCAGGTTTAATTAGTGAGGTGCTGTAGCTGGGCAGGGAGGCAATGTGATCTAACATCTGTTCCTGACACCATCTCTGAGTCAAACCAGTGACTACTGTCCAGCACAGCATGGATGCCAAGTTAAAGAGAGAGTGAAGCCTGAGAAAGAGGGAAACGACCTAGACAGTTGTAGACACAAGGGACAAAGCTCACACATTACCGACTGTATTTGGTAAAGGAGTTGTATTAGGTCACAATCCGTGATACACAGTTGCCAGACACACTGGAATACTTGCAGTGTACATGCTACAACACCAAATGGAACTAAAAAAGACTTCAAGCTGTTTAGTGTGCTATTTTGACAGATCACTTTCTAGAGGAGTTTAACGCTTTAGTGTGGCAGCTGCAAATTTACATTCACATTGACATTAACGGCATTTATCATTTATCCAGAATGCCTTGCATTTCTTAAGTATAGAAACGGTCTCTCAGGACCAATGTGGCACTAAGGATCTTGCTCAGGGGGTCAATGGTAGCAGTGCTGGCATTAGGATAGAGCTGGGCTTGAACTACAAAACATAGGGCCCTATGATTTGCGCGATGCGGAAAATGCAGACGGAATTGTGGAATTCAACAAATAACATGGAATCCGTTGTAAAACGCGGAATGTCGTATAATTTGCTGATGTCGGTGTGTTGGCATGGCAAAGCAATGGTTTCTAATCTATTTTGGCCGCTGCAGCCCCCGTACATGTTACCTGTTGAGGCGGGACTTCCACATACACAAACGCACAGACACAGAGGGGAAAAAGTCAACGGTCAGCCATGGCGAAGAGGCTGAAACACTGAGGTCCTCAAAAAAATTACAGAGTTCAAGTGTTAGTGCTAAGTTTAGAGCAGAACAATACCCAAACTTTTTTCCCATCCACTCCATAATTAGACACTTTTTAGGTGAATAAATATGATTATAACGTAAAACACAGAATTCAGACGAATAAAAATGGAAAAAAAACGGAATTCAGGAAAACACAATACGGAATTTAGGAAAAAACAAAACGGATTTCATAGGGCCCCACAAACAATAGACTGCCACCACCCTTTCAAGTAATCTCGAAAAATTAAACGCCAGCACAATCATTACTCAAATATAAATACTGGTGCTGCCTTTAAAAATGTCATGTTTGATTATGTGTGACTTGGAACATTCCTTGGAATATGGACAATCTGTAATTTGAAAACAGTATGAATAAACATTATCCCCTTGAAGTTGAATGAAAATAAAGTAGCGAACTAGGTCAAATCTTATCGTGTCAGAGTTGTTCTACTAACCCAAAATGAAAGTATGTGCCCTAAGGGTCTTTAGAACACTCCTGTAATCCAAATCCAAAACTTAAAATACTACACTCAACCATAAAACAGTATTATCTGACAGCACCCAGTATTTTATGAAATTACATCACAGGTATATTACAATGAGACCACCTGGCCTACAGCATTAATAGCATTGTTATTGTAGACCGTGTTGCCTCTAAGCTGTACACTTGAACTACGCTGACCTTCGGTTTAGTGTGTCATGCAGCCTGCCAGGCACAAATCAGTATATTTCTACCAAAACAACTTGAACTCTCCCACAGCCATGATATTGCATATTTAACTAATTTACATTACATAATAATAATTATGGTTAATACATCTAAACCTTTGATCCCAGATTACTCCTCCTATATAATTACTGAAATGTTTAGATAAATTATTCCAATGCAAGTGGTTGCACAAAATTTGCTCTTAGGCGGTGTTCTCTGACAAAATTCAGACTTCAGACAAAATTCAGACAGTCTCATGTTTTTTCTAAACGGTCTCCTCCTTGCACAATACAAATTTAATAAAAATCAAATGATGATGCCATATGCATGTACATCAACTGGGTGGGATTTTAGGAATGTTGGACACTTCTTGCAGATCTGATATTGGCCTGATCAGGTAATGTTGGCTAATGCTGTAAATGTTTTACACTTGTTAATTAATTTCAGGACAGCGAAATGGCCTATTTCAAACTTCTTGATAACCTCTATATATTTTTTTTGATTAGTATGTATTTATGATATACTTCAATAATCACTTCAACGTATAAAAGACAGGGTCCAAAATGCTGTGTGAGAATGTTCTAATCAATTACAACTGATGTAGAGTGCTGAATGTATTCCTAGCCATTTCAAGTAGTAATGAATTTGAGGGTTGTACTAATCTTTCTTCACAAGAACTTTCATTTTAAAACATGTCTTAATTTGATTAGACCTCAGTCTTTTAATAAATGATGATCAAATGTCCATTCGTTTACCTATGCCAAGAACACATATGTGTAAGTTACCTGTATGAAATCAAGCGCCAGCGTGCAAAGTGTGCGCGAGGACTCCCCTGTCCGGGAGAAAAGGCTGGGTAAGGTCTGTTCCACACAGTAAACAATCTCAGATCTCCCCAGCTGGTGAGAGGACACAAACTCACTCAGAATCATCCTCAGCAACTTCAGAGATGCCTGGAATACCTGGAAAAGACATGAACCAGGCTTGCTGTTAGTATAGTAAAGGGGTGAATTGTTATTCAAACATACTCATACTCAAAACATTTATATTTCATTACACACTATCCACTCTAACATTGTAATGTGCTTTAGCCTGGAACCTTTGTGAAATAATCATGTTTGATCAACATAAATTCTTGCACTGCATTTATTAAAAAACTACAATCATCCAAAATCCTCAAGCACATATTGTCTCATCTTAAATAAATGCCTGAACAAGTTAGAATTTATATATAGGTTGCACTCTCTTGTTCACTTCAAGCTTGTAAAACTCCTTTAACATTTTAGACAATCAAGTTTGAATTAACTTAATCTAAAAGAAATGCGTTTTTTTGGGATCATTCCTGCAAAAACATTTTTAACAAATGACCCATGATATCGGTGTTGGGCTAAAACAAGATCCTTTCAATACAACAACAAACATATCTTTTGAATGTATCTTTTAAACAAATTTCTGGTTCTAAATGATCATAAATGCAGATATGAAAAAGTATGGTGTGCTGTAAAACATTAATTGCATAAAGTCAATACTGAACATTTGAAACCAGTAGAGCAGCTTTAATAGGTGTCACAGAGCAGCAATGCTGTTAACAGTGGTCGATAGTTAAAGTCTGCACTGTATTTGTTTAACTAATTTGGGAATGTCTCCAGCACTGGGACCACATTGTTCCACTTCTCAGTGTGACCATTTTTAAGAGTTTATGAATGAACCCCTGAAAGGAGTAGCAGCTTTAGGAGATCACATAACAGATTTCTACCCTAGGAGATTAATCAAGAATGTGACAGATGGATAAAGACACCACAAACATGTAAAATATGGCTGTAATCTGAGAGGCAGACTCGGTGGGGGCTTTTGCAAGTTAATATAAATCCCTCACATTATAAATTTGCTTCAAACTTGCATCAACCATGTTTAAAAACATGCTAAATTAATTTAAAAAAGGAGGCTAAATGCAAGAAAAGCAATAGCACACTCTCCCTAAAGAGGTTTGTGTTAATATCTCAGTGTTGAGCTAAAGTAGGCAGTTTTTGTGAAGTAAACAACAGCACTGTTAAAGCCATTCAAGTTAAACGTCGCTGTTTATATTTGACAGCTTTAATATGATTCAAACCTTGATGAAGTCAGTGTGTAATGATTGGAGCAAGCTTCAACTGTGTACAAATACCAGAAGCAGCAGACCCTCTTTACACTATCAGAAAATGATGCATTAATATAGAAAACATCTAACATCTTTTGGAGAGTCTGAACATCACGCATCCACAGCAATTATTTCCTAATTACAGGAACAGTTCAACTTGAATAATGTAGAGCTAAGGGTCTTGCTCACTGGCATACTTGGGGTAGTGCTGGACGCAGAATACAGACTCAGACAACTACTTTATAATATGCAGCATATCTGATGCTCTGTCTGACATGTTTAGGTGTTTTTTCTACATTCCTTATATAAACTCCAACCTTTTCTGACTTCACTCTTTCCCCTGGTAGAATATTTCCTCACGTTATCCACAGACTGCGCTGGCATTTCCTTGTGTAATCTCACATTAACCAAAGACAAGGTTGTTCTTGCTATTAATCGTGCCTAATGATTAATGTAAACCTAACCAAGGACTGAGGCAAAAGTCAACAAATGCGCCTCCTCAACCCTGATCCTCAACACAGGGGAAGTGCTCTGAGCCTAATCACATAGAAAACTATTGATAGTTACAGTTACAGCTCTATCTTAACATTACGATAACACCACTGTAGGCCAGATCAACAACGGCGATGAAACAGCCTAAAAGAGGAGAAGAGGAGCTCGCAATGGTGATGTCAGGACAAAAAGCAGACTCTTAATTTCTGCAGAACTCAATCTTGCTGGTTGACTGTGACCTTGTACACTGCCTGAGCTGCAATGGAGATGGTCAGCAGCATCAAATTCCTCAGGTTCACTTTCACTACCTTGACTTCCTCAAATCCCTAAGGCCCTGATAGTTCTCTCCTGGTTCAAACAGGGATGTTCTGTGGTCCTTCCTCACATATTGTATTACATCCTGGCGTAGCAGCTGTTCCACTAAGGTTATTAAAACCGTTCAAAAGATCAACACTGAATTTCCAGCCTTCAATGACATTTACAAGAAACAAGGGACAGCTCCTACACCAATATCCTAGGACTATTCACCACACACTGATGTGCAGTATTTACACAAAACATCACACTGTCAATAGTTACTCATCATTTGCACTCATCTGCCCCTTGCTCATCACTATGCAACTTAAAATTGTGATCTGGAAAGGAGTTTGTAGGAAAATCTGGTTTAAAACCCAGGTTATAAAGTCATAATTGAAAAGTTTTAATTTTATCCAATATATTTAAATATTAAAGTGTAAGAACACTGATGCCTTTTTAAGGTCACTACAGGAGGCTAAAATGAGTCTGCTGTGTCACGCACCAGCAACTTACTGAATTAGTATTTTGTCAACATTCTCTACACAGAATTGGAACAATCTATGATGTTCTCAAGTGACGTAACATCACTGAGCCTTCATCAGTACATCATAAAGCTCCCATTTTGCTTCACAGAAGACATCAGTGAATGTATATGTACTGTATAATCTATAACTCGTCTAAGAAACCAACATATTTACAACCTCAAATTTTAAATGTGGACCAAGACATTTGTCCCTGGTAGTCATTTGATGTTTTGTTGTCTTTACCACACTGCTTTACAAGCCTATGGGCCTTTATCATTACCATTGTTGGTATCAGGTGTTTTTACTTCCCATTGTACTTAAATATTTTCTTGACATGAAAAAAGACTTTTCAGTCTTACACTTGTCCAAACTATTCAGTTTTTGGGAAACCATGTTATTGTGTTGATCCAAAATCATGATTTTTTTTGACTTACATAATCCATTTTCAAGTCTCTTCGGATCCGATCTAAGTTTTTTGTTAAATTGCACGCAAACTTCAGTTTTCAGGACGTTGTTGCTCAGTGTGTGAAAAGAAAACAAAGTGTGTAAACTTAGACATTTCCAAAGCTCTTTATGAGGCAATTTATTTACAGTGCTATGCAAAAGTTTAGGCACCCCTGATAAAAATAACTGTATTCATTCATAACTTGCTAAGCTTGAGAGGCAGCAACTTCATTTTAACATATTTGATAACTTAGGGAAATAGCAACAATTCAGTAGTGAAATATTTTTTATTGGGCCAACAGAAACAATGTAATGCTCATTTAAACAAAAATAGGCAGGTGCATAAATTTGGGCACCCCAAAGGAATAATCCCATTAATACTTCGTAGAGCCTCCTTTTGCTGAAATAACAGCCTGTAGCCGCCTCCTATAGCCACTCACAAGTCCCTGAATTCTGGCTGGTGGTATTTTGGACCATTCTTCCATACAAAATGCCTCCAGTTCAGTCAGGTTCGAAGGCGAACAAATAACTCTATCTTAGTCTCATCTGTCCACTGTATTTTTTCCCCAGAATATTTCTGGCTTGTCCAGATGATCTTTTGCATACCTAATGCAACTCTTCTTTTTGCGCATCACACTTCCACTGAGCTGTTCCTGGTGCTAAGTGCGCTGGACTGTGGAACGATGTACAATGACACCATCAGCAGCCAGATGTTGTTGTAGCTCTCTGGAAGTGGTCTGTGGTTTGTCTGTGACAATTCAAACCAGTCTTCGCCTGTGTCTTTGAGATATTTTTCTTGGCCTACCACATCTTTTCTTCACGAGGACTGTTCCTGTGGCCTTCCATTTCCTAACTACAATCCTGACTGTTGAGACAGACAGTCCAAACCTTTGTGATAATCTTTTGTACCCTTCTCCTAATTCATAAAAATGCATTATCTTGGTTTTTAAGTCTGTAGAGAGTTCTTCAAAGGTTCCCATGTGGCCACTCTCTAAGAGGAAACCAAGGACAAGTACCACTAGCAATTTATATATGTTAAACCATTTTTCTGATTGGTTGCAGCTGTCTTTGTACTTTAAGGTCTAATGAGCTAATCAAAGCAATTTAGTGCTGCAAACTGTCAGTATTAAATGACTGCAGGTCTTCAAAGTAATGCAAGTGAGAGGGTGCCCAAACTTTTGCACGTCCCATTTTTCAAACTTTATTTCATTTCATACAACTCAATAATGCTACATTGAGAATTTTGATTTGATAAACATCCCCTTGTCTATATATTTCTAGAAAAAAAAGACACATCTTGCTGTGATCTTCTCTTATGAAGACAGAGCTAATTATCATGCAACCTCGAAGGGGTGCCCAAACTTTTGCATAGCACTGTATATATGTATTGACAGAGGTGGACAGTAACTAAGTACCTTTACTTGAGTACTGTACTTAAGTAGAGTTTTTGAGTATCTGTACTTCACTTGAGTAGTATTTTATTTGGAAACTTATGACTGTCACTTCACTACATTTTAAAGACAAATATCATACTTTTTACTTCACTACATTTCTATGAAGGTTCTTGTTACTTGTTACTTTCAAATCTGTGGATAAAGTGGACGTTATTCCCCCTTTTCTAAAATGTGATTGGTTGTTTGGCAGGAGACAGGCTATCAGTAATCAGTAGGGTTACGTCAGGCCTGTAGACTGGAACTATACAACTAAGTTCAGAGAGTTCTGCTCAAAATGGAAAAAAGTATGTTGAGAAGATAGATGTAAATAACCCAAACACCTACTTACCAGGTGTATATTTAAATATTGAGCTTAAGTGGTCTTTAGCGTACCTCTAAAATGACAAAAGGTTTTAGTGTTATTTGACTTACGGATGACACTTTATCAGTAAGCCCTTTCTTGCAGAGGAACACTGCTGCCCTTGTCACGTTTCTCAGTTCAACTTTAGGAGTTCCAGAAGGAATCTCTGTCAGTTTTTTGTAAACTGTCAGCAAGGCATTCTCCCTGTAGGACCATGTCTTTGAGTATGCTTCAGCCACCTAAGAGAATACGAACAGAAAATAAAACTCATCCTAAAAATATTTTGCAATTATACTTGAATGTGATACAACTCAGATGTAAAACTTAGTTAATAAATACTCCAATAGACACGTCCTCATTTTCAGATAAATTACTGTTTCATAATTGCTCACCAGACTGTCTCCATAGACCTCTATGGGCAGGGAGGCCTCTCTCTGGACTTTCTCTTTTAGAGGCTCTGGTTGTCCAGTGAGAGCGTTAGTGTTTGGGGCGTTCTGGTCCAAGAGAGATGGTGACTGTTCAGGTTGAGGTTGTGGATGCTCGCTGTTTCTCATTTTCATTGCAGGCAGAGGCTTCTCATCATACAACAAGGAGTTGATCTGAAGTTTTAAAAAAGTATATATTTACAATAAATTAATGTTATCTAAAAACTGATACATTCCGTATGGCCTCTTTAATTCAATCTAACAATTAGCAATACATCAATTTAACACTCACAGAATCTTTCATTTTCAGCCAACAGCAGTCCAACATGTCACTTTTCCTCTCACACTGGGATAGCCATACCTAAATCAAATATTTTTTTACTACCAGCTAAGGTACTGCACCAGAGACACTATTCTGCATAAACGTGTCTTAGAACGTCTGCCAAATGCTGTGCTTGTAATGGCTACTTATCACCTCTGACAGGTGGAGGGACAGACCTAAAAAGAGGATAGTGTGTAACATGAGACGGAGAGTCAGACACATGCCCGTTACACAAACGTGCAACATGAGAGTTCTGAGAAGATAATGAGAGGGCACTAAAAAATAATTAATGTCCCTTTTACTTGTCTACCAACTGTGTATCTGGCAAGCTGGTTTGAAACTTGAACTGAGATGATAATGTTTTCATCCAGTTTGCATTCTTTTGTCTCATCTTTTATATACAATAAAAAAGACAAAAAAATGCTTACATAAAGTGAAAATAGAAAAGGTGATAGATTTTATGTCATATTATTAAGATGTAATTGCATAGAAGACCTTGCATGGGTGCAGCTTATTTTACAATTCTGTCAGTACTTCAGAGCTGTGACTAAAACTACCTCCGCCCGTCTCTTATTAAATGTCATAGTTTTTATCTTGGTCATAAACAGACAATGAATGGTTCAGTTTTAAACACATGGAGCCAGCATTTTAGCAGACACTTGTGAGTGATTCCATTTCCTAATTATTTAATGAGCTGTAAAGTGTGTACCTTCTTTTTGACTGGAAGAACATTAGACTATCCCACATTACTTGCCCTCCATACATTACATCCCCCACCTCCCCTAAGTGTATATCTGGGCTATAAAGTTAAAGTGTACACAATGAGACTCACATCACTTTTGGGCAAGTGAGGTGGTGTTTGAGGTGTTTTTGCATCTGTGTCTTTGGACACTATCTTTTCCTCTTCGTCCAAAAGCTGCTCCTGTTCCTTCTTCTCTGGTGATGTGGGTGAATGTGGAGTATGTTTAAAAGGCTTGACAGCAGGAGAAGCGACACCAAAATCAGACATACTTTCTGCCACCCTATGGATCTGTAATGGTGGAAAAATAGAATAAGCTTGGATAATGCATACAAACAAGTGTGCACTCTTTAGAAAATACACACTGAACAAAAATGTAGCAAATAATCACATGATCAATCTAATGACAAATGTCATGGTGATAAAACTTTTGAAAATTGTGTGGAAATTATGATATAAACAAAAAATCAGGACCAGCAACTGAAAGTGGGGAAAAGATGTTTGCACCACTGATCATTCTTTTTTTTGGATTAGTAGAATTAGAATTGGGGCACAGAACAGAACTTCTAAAAAATACATAACTCAGAGCGTGCCAGCAAGACAAATGGATGGACGGACAGACAGGTGGATGGACAGATTACAGTATAAATGCTGGAAAGTTGCTTGACAGATGAACAAATAAATGAAACATATAGATATATTCTTCCATTTGTCTTACCTGCTCAATGTTGAGCAGGTCATGCAGTGCCAGTTCTTGGTAGACTCTGAGTCTGTAGGACTCCATTTGCTCTTTCCTCTGCTTTGCTGTATCATAATCTTCTCTCTCTATGGCACTCTGCTTCTCCACATCATATCTGCCCAGACGTTCGCCAACCTACAGCAGAGGCACAGGAGGCAGAGAAAAAGTTTAGCAAGAGAGAGTGTGCAATAGAGACACAGGGACAGTATGAGTTGGCTTAAAAATGAAAATAACTATTGTAATTTTCAGTTTATTACTTTTGGCAACTTGCACTGCAAGTGTGAGATAACTGACTGAGAGGAAAGAGTGTATTGTTTTGGCCTGTTATCAAGGGTTCTGTCCTAAAGCTGAACACAACCCCCTGAGAACAGGGAAAAATCCACAACATACTGTTGAAACAATTACTCACTCTTTAGGGTAAACAATTTGTGTGCTCTTGACTGGCAAAGTCACGCACCGATGTAAACTTTACTTCCTAAAAAGACTGAATGTGCTGCTATCTAAATACAAAAATAAATCTGTAATACAAAAACTGCAGCTCTTTAATTAATTACTGTACATCAAATACTTTGATCTAATTAAAAAGAAAATAGAATCAAGATTTTTTCATCATTTACGCAATGGATGGCTTTGTCGGCAAGTGTTTTAGAAAATGTTCGCTAAATACCTTTTGCAGATCTGCGATGGCTTGCTTGAGTTTTTTTGCCAGGTCGTATCTCTCTAACCGAACCATATCTTGTTTCTTATCATCCAGCAGTCGAATAATACGAGCAATTTCAGGGTCCTGATACATGTCAAATGCTAAGTCATCCAGAGGTGAGATAGACTCATTCTTACACCTGCACACAGATAAATCATAAATATCATATCAATCCCTCATATACAGTATTAAATGAATATTTGTTCGCCAAAATTTGTCACTCGTTTTAAAGAATTAAGAAAGTCTCACCCTCCATATGAGGTATCCAGTGCTGAGCTCTGCTGAGGTCTTCTAAGATACTGCTCAATGAGGTGATCCCTGCTGGGCTAGATACACACAATCACAAAGTTAGTGTGCTGACAATGAACATAACTCATTATAAATTGCTATAGAACCAGTAGGATATTTAAATATGATAATATTTATTCACTGATCTATAGAATTACACAGATTAACGTATACATGGATCAATTTTACATTTAAAAATTCATTCATTCATTCATTCATTCATTCATTCATTCATTATATCAACCTCTGAAATCCCAACTGGGGTCACAGGGGGGCCGGAGCCTATCCCAGGAACTATGAGCCCAAGGCGAGGACCATCCCTTAGCAGGTGCCAACACACCGCAGGGCACCAACACACACACAATCACACTCCCATTCACAACTTACAGGGCCAATTTAGCTTTGCCAATCAACCCCCAGCGCATGCTTTTGGACTGTGGGAGGAAACGGGAACATGCAAACTCCAAATTTAAAAATTGATTTAGCAGATGTTCCTAGGCAGTGTTTTTTTTCCCATATTAAACATATGTTGAGAATATAATGAGTTTTCAGTGGTCTATTCTCCTTTTCTGCTCTAACAACAATGGACTGTGTTATTTCTTAACCACTGTTTGAGCACTGAGTAACTCTAGAAGCATTTCCAGCTTATAAACCTTTATCACAAAGATGTGAGCCAGGTTAGACTGTTTAGCTGCTGATATGGTAAATGCCACTGTTTCAGCAGCAGAGTTACAGAGAGATTAGCACAACAGTGCAGATACTGTTAGCAGAAAGAAAGAGAATGAAAGTAAAAAGTGAGTGTGTATGTGAGGGAGAGAGAGAGAGAGTAACTTGAGGTCTTATCCCAGCAGTTTCATCAGTTGCTTCACGTTCATGGCTTTAGAGTGATTTTGTAGTTCTCTGAGTCATATTACAGATCAAACTATGCCCCCATTTTTTACATGAATGAGAAGCATATTTCTAGTACAGCAACATGCAGAGAGCAAAACACTTTTCTGCATTTTTCAGTGTGACCAAATATAATTTTGTACATGACCTTGTTATCTCTGTGTCTCTGAATAAACAGCATGTGCTCTAGAGTCTATCAAACATTAAATATATAAAACGTAACTTGCATTAGGAATTCCATGTGACAAAAATATTTAGCAGTTCAGGCTAAAATTGTCTGATTTAATTATTTGACTGCTGTCTTATTTAACCTGACGATTGAAATGTACAAAATGTAAGAAGACTCTGACATAAGTTTGCATTTCTGTTTCATGGTCCGTGGTCAAATGAGACAGAATCAGCACTCATTAAAATAGAGTCAAACTTCAAACACATGACAAATATCCCCATCTGGTGGAGAAGTTGTGTGGCACATGACCAAAACAGTCATAGTTTGACTTACTACAGGGCTATGGTCACTGCACTCCACAGGGTCGCCTAGTATATTTATAGCCACCAATGCAACCTAGAATTACAATGGGAGAAAAACACAAATAAATTATTAATTAAAAACAAAACCATGAGATCAAAAGCAGATGTTTTGTTTTAATGTATAATACCTGGTTATAGATATTATACTGGTTGGTATAATTTCTGTGAAAGGTAAGCTTCAGGAAAGTTCCCACAGCATCTACATGCACTGACTTCAGCTCTCTTGCTCTGAAACCTGTCTTCTCATTATTTGAGAGGGACACATACCTATAGAAATGTATTGAGAGGCAGGATGAGTGAATAAGGAAACAGCACAAGCACTATATATTATATATCACTCCAACAAAAATTAGTCTTGCAAGTTTAGGACTGAATTGTAATACTCTTTGGGTTCCTCAGTGCAAACCACAACATGAAACAACAGGTTGCAACTTAATCAACTCGACTTTATATAGCATTAGGCAGAACGCAATATCATGGAGGTCTAAGCATACTTAAAGGGGCCCTAGTAGCATTATGTGCGATCAGGGTAGTCAGTATGCATCTAAAATATTTAAAGATTCCAATTTGTCCTAGTCATATCCTGCACACAGCAGCATAGTATATGGAGAGCTCAACATGAAAGCAATCACAAACCCAAGTCTGCAGAGCTGTTGGGGATACTGAGAGGAAACCGGCTCCAGCAGTCTGTCCCCAATGTGAAACTCAATCTTAGCTGAAATCAGGTACTGATGGGCGAGCAACTGGAGCTTTCTAATACGACACCTCTCCACCATCTGCAGGGTGATCTCTTGAGGGTATGGGCAAAATCTATAAAGAGAAACAATATTAGTACAGAGTTATTTGAGATAAGATGTAAAATTTGGCTAAGACCAGTAAAACTCGCCCAGTTTAATTTTTTTTAATCAAAATAAATTACATAACATAATTACTCTTATTCAAGCATTCTTGGAAAAAGTCATACAGGCATCATTAAATTCATTTACTACACAGATAATATTTGCTTTGTTCTAAATTAAACTATTAATATGTGTACAATAATGTAACAATATTGTACATCCATGGTCCAGTGCCAAATTGTGTTAAATTATGTTGTCTGCCATCCATCTTTTCAACAAATAATATTATCACAAAATATTATTATTACTATGATCATTATTAATATTTACCTGGATGACCTCCAACCGCTGACAGTGGGTGCATGGATCATCAGCTCCTTGGCACTGTAATTTTCTTCATGACCAGACCAGCTGATCACAGTGAATGCTATTTTACGTGGCATCCTGCCCCTGCGTAACAAAGACAGATGATCAAACATTGCTTAAGCAGAATGATATATGTAAATAATCAGCTATCTATGTATATATCTATATGTAGCAATCTAACATGTATGTGTATATATATATATATATATTATATATATATATACATATATAACATGACTTTTCCATGGAGAATATAATTTGGAGGTTTTACACAGCTGGATACATAGGACATCTAGTTAACCCTCAGTTGCGCCGAATATCTGTGGTGACTTATGTGCTGCATGAGCTGCATGATATTGTATATTACATATATACAGTTGATTTAAGTGGCTCAATTTGAAAAGAACATTTCTGAAGTGCTTTTGTAAAGGAGTACATCTGCATGGCTCATACAAATATAAAATGGGAAAAATCATGTTTTATGCATTTTGGACTTTATTCAAGAATCCTTAAATCTAAGTACATTGTGTTAGACAGATTTCTCTTGTAGATTAGTGACGGAAAATGAGAACAGGCCAGTTTTCCTTGAATCAAGCATAAAATAAGTTCTAGCATGACGTGCTGTAGTTCATTCTAGACGTTGCACGTATCAACATTCGCGAGCACTGTTGCGATGATGAGATAACGTGCAGTCCATAGATATATACAGCTCGGGTAGCCTTGTGGATCACGTTACTATTTAAGAGACACTTCTGGTTGAACTTGTATGCTCTGCGTTTCACATGCAGGTTTTATTGCTATGAGCGAAAAGTTTCTTCATCGCCAAAGAACAGCCTAATTGTGGAGTAAGAGGTAGGGACGATCAGGGGTTTTCGCAGTAATATCACTTTTGGCGTCATGGTATTATCAGGTTGGAGTACTTCAAGCACCCTTTGGACACTGTATAAACACTTACGACTAGCTGTAATAACACGTCTGGTAAACACCACAGTCTATCAGTTTCTGGACGTCTGTGCGTTCATAACGTTACTGTGAACCATAGTTGTTTGCCGTTGCATTATTTTCAGTATTGACGTTGGAGGCTAAACGCTAAATAGCTTTAGCTAACACAGCTAACTTAACTCATGCTTGCTTAAAAACAAACATTAACTACATCAGTGCACTCACCATCTACTGTAAACATACGAATCTCATACTAGAATAACAGCGAAATGACAATTACTTTTGCATATGTATCTGAACAGAAACCCACAAATATTTAATATTTACCCCAATACAAAGAGAGCCTGTTACTCCCATCTCATCTCTATGACCACCGTTTGACAACTACTAAGATATGCGCATGCGCGTTCCGGGTCACGCGGCTTTGGGTTCTGGATTATGTTGTTTTATGTGGATTTATTTGTTTTGGGTGCATTTTATATCAGGATTTTATTGCCCTCACATGTTGCGTTTCATACAGCCCGCATGTTTGCGATACGAACCTTAGCTTGATTTTTTTAAAGGACTCCATCTACATAGAAAAGAAAAGTGAAAATAACTTTTTACTCTTAAATTGTTGTTGTTGGTTTTTTTTTTTTTTTGCGTAACCCATCATTTATTCGTTCAACAAAACTTAATCTGCGTAAATTGTGTTATACCAGGCTTCTCTTCTAATTCAGTGATGGAAAATGAGAAGAAGGCGGAGTTTACTTTTCGTATCACGCTGATACGATTTAGCATGACGTGTTTGATATAATTTGCGTTATTTGCCGTTGATTGTCGTAGCCTATACAACACGTATTACATTTATGTGACACAAAATATTACAGATAAAAATTCTTTAAAATATCACTTCCCGAATATATGTAATTTTTACTGGTACTCTGTATCTGTTTTGTTGGATATGTGCCTTGCTAGGTATCTGTTTGCTCACATTTGTTAGTGCCACTGTTTATGTATATTATGTTCAATATGTTCAGTTAAAAAAAAAATCACTTCCGGGTACCATTTCTAAGTCTTTCCGGTGTCGTGATTGGCAGCAATATGGACGTAGAGAACAATTCAACACCTGTTTGGACAGAAATTGAGAAAGCTGAAAAAGAAAACAGACGCGAACTGGTTTTGCAAGGTGGAGAGATCAATAAGAAGATCCAGAGCCTCGGCGGAATCCATCCCAGTCTCTACTCGCTCGTTCTGTTGAACTACCTGGAAGTTAGTCAGTGTCCGGGTTTGCATGAGCTCCATGAGAACATCAGGAACTTGGCTCATCTCCAAAGCTTGGTGCTCTGTAGGAACAAGATCACATCCGTGCCCAAAAGCATCGGCGAGCTGAAGTCACTGAAAGTATTAGACTTGTCAGTAAATGCTTTGGAGGCTTTGCCGGATGAGATTTGTTTTCTGAGCGAACTCACCACGCTGAACGTGAGTTGTAACAGTATCGGCGCCTTGCCTTCAGGACTGAGTCAGTGCGCCAAACTCAGCAGCATCAATGTGTCCAAAAACGCACTGGTGCGCCTTCCTAATGATCTTCTCTCCTCACGACTGGAGCTGCTCAACACCATCATAGCATCCGAAAATGCTATAGAGCAACTCAGCAGCGAAATACACCACCTGCCGGCTCTCAAGGTTTGTCTGAACTTATCTGTAACTTGCTCAGCTGGCCTTTGGACCAACAATTTCCCAGTGTCATGCTGTGAATAAGTTGTTTGATTCACTTGAATAATTCTATCGTGTAGAGGAAAAAAAAACTTCTATGACTGATGTGATTTCGTTCTTTCTACTTTATCAGAGTATTGTAAATAGGTTTACATTTAAAATTCCCTAAATTCGTTTATCCAAAATTACATATACATCCTATATAAAATGTGTAACATTTCATGATGAGCATTTGAAATGGACTTTTTTATTGGCTTTTATCAGACCACACCCTACAAACCATTCAAAACTATACTGTGAGTCAATTGAGAACTGAATTAGCATTTTTAATGTAATTCATTTCCAGATGTATTACATTATATTTATTACAATGCATTACAATGAAGATCAATTTCAGGCCTTTCTCATGTTTTCACATTATTGTAAGTATATAGTTTTGTAATCCTGTAAATTTTCCCATTTCTCAGGTCTTGGATCTATCTAACAACAAGCTACATGAGATCCCATTCGAGCTGGCTGACTGTCCCAAGTTGAAGGAGATTAACTTTAAAGGCAACAAGCTGTCAGACAAGCGGCTAGAGAAGATGGTGAATGGCTGTCAGACAAAGTCAGTCCTGGACTACCTGAGAGTCGGGGGCCGGGGGAAAGGGAGAGGCAAACAGGCTGATGGAGATGGTGCGGAGAGAGGCGAAGGAGTACGTAACGTCTCCAAGAAGAAGAATGCTGCCAAGCACAAGAATAAAAAAGAAGATGAGGAGGTGGATGAGTTGGAGAAGATGGTGGTCAGGATTCTACATGTGGCTGATTCCCTGGCTGCAGTGACTGTGAAGGTGTCTCCACAGGTGAAGGATGTGCGACCTTTTATAGTGTGCTGCATCGTAAAGGGTATGAACCTGAAGCCGGGAAATGCGCTGAAGAGGTTCCTAGTAGCTCAGGTAAAGGAATACTATTTAGCATCCTTGTCTGTACATTTTTGAACATTAAATTTATTTAAGACTTGTTAGTACTAAAATCTAAATTCTAAAATCTGTTTGGATTACTATTTACAATACTTTGCCATATCTCATGTGTCTTTTTCAGACAAAACTACATGATGAAATGTGTGCTAAAAGGACAACTGCTACCATTGCCACTCATGACCTTAGCTTACTGAAGTCTCCTCTAGAGTATGATGCTAGACCTCCAAATGACCTCAGGGTATGCAAACTGTGTATGTGTGTTTATTTGTGTGAGTGTGTGTCTGTGAGAGAGTTCTCTAAAGCGACTTTTTGAAGATGGTGGCAAAATGGTAAATAAACACCACATCAGATTTATGTGTACTGTTTATATGTGATTCCGATTTGTTTTAAGACATTGTGTTTGACTGTCTGTTGTCTCCTTTTATCCCATATAAAGTTGTCCACTTACTTTTAAAGATGCTTCTGACAATGCCTATTTAAATTTTAATACCATGCAACCACCAGCAGTTGTACATTGTAAAATGTCTCAGTTTAACTGCCATTGTAATTTGCCTGGCATCTAATGGAGTGATCGAGACATTAGCTTTTAAGCCTTGGAGTACAAAATGATCCTTAATTCACTAGGATGCCCAATAATTGGTTGCCCAGTAACAGGTTGCATAATCTTGCAATCATCCACTGCTTACATAACAGCCAGAGGGGAATGTGTTATGCATATTTAATGAAACCTGTTAAGACTATTTATTTGAATGGCACTGGAATCTAATCTTCTGGTTAATTAGCGCCACTGAGCCCATAAATCATCACATTAAAAATACATGTGCTTTTGCTTTTTCTCTTTTCCTTATGATGAACATCTTTCCAGTGACTGACTGTGTGAAACAGCAACTTTTGTACTGCTTGTTTTTTACTTAAGTTGCTTTTATTGTATTTGTTATGGAGTTAATACTGCCAAACAAAGCACCTTTTATTCCTGTCATAGAAGCCTCACATTTTATTTTCATGAGCACACTGCTCATGTAATGCAACTATTACTGTGGTCCTGTTTGATAATCACCAATTATGTTTTTTTAATTTTTCATAAAGCTAGTAAGGCTTAATATAATGTTAGTGTATAAATATATTGTTTAGTTGTGTGTATGTATGTATGTAGATAGTTCCACTGGGTCGTAAAGAAATGAGAGCTGCTGACCTCCTGAAGGGGCTTCAACAGGAAGCAGATGAACTGAGGAAACAGAAGAAACGGCAAAATGTTTCAGGCCTCCACAAGTAAGCAATTAAACATCCAAATATGTTAAAATAACGGCAAATTAGCCCTATGTGTATGTGTTTAACAATGAGAAAAAACCTATACATTTCAAACTGTACGTCTGCTTTAGCTTTCACCTATTTTAATGGCATCCATCTGCTAATACTTTTAATAGTATCTATTAAACTTTGAGCTTTTTAATTTTTCTCATTTCTGTGATGTTAACATAATTAAATATTCCCATCTCCCATTTTAGATACCTTCATCTGCTTGATGGGAAGGACTTTTACCCCTGTCTGCTTGATGCCAATGGTCATGTTATCTCATTCCCTCCTATCACAAACAGCGATAGAACAAAGGTAAATTGTCAATAATTGTGTAATTACAACAGTGACATTCCAGGAGAGTCAGCCAGAGTGATCTGGATAGAACCTGCACAATTAAACTTGTTTTAGATGACCGTGGCTTACTACTTTGCACAGTAAATTGTTTGCCCATTTTGTGGCAGAATACAGCACTTGCCTCACATCCTATTGATGCATCCCTTAGTAAAATGTATTCTCCTTATATTTTATATTGTAAAATGGAGTTTCATTATAATAATTTAGTACACATGCATACAAGGAGCTGTACAGCTCAAATTATTTATATGCCAGTGCTTTTCCAAAAAGTGGAAATCAGTTAGAATTTGAGAGTTTTGTTCTCAAACAGTAAAACTATGTCATGTGGTTTATATAGATCAATTTCAATGTTCTCTGTCTCCCTCCTTCCTCTAGATAAAAAAGACCACAAGCGAGCTCTTTTTAGAGGTGACGAGTTCCACCAGTCTGCAGATATGCAAAGATGTCATGGACATGCTGATTATAGTAAGGCACAGATATTTTCCAACCTTTTTTAGTGTTGCCGTGCTACACAAGTAGCAACACAGCAGATATTGAAAATATTTTACACAAGGGCAGCGGTCTAAGTGACTGAAATCCTGTAAGGGTGACCATAAGATTGGGGGTTCAAATCCCGGAGGAGTTTACAGTCACAGTCAGGCCCCTGAGCAAAACCTTTAGGTCACAGGAGACTGACCCTGTAAGTAGGCAATGTAACTTGCTGTGGATAAGAGAGTTTGACCAATGCCGTATATGTAAATGTCCTCCAGTTGTGGTCAGAGTTCTGCTGTGAGGTTACAGACTTCCTAGTTGGTCACTATATTGCCACTATTTGTAAATATGAATTGCCTAGAAATGATTTTGAATACATCACATGACAGTGTTATAGCTGCACAAGGAGGGTTGATGTGTTTTCGTTATGACCTCCCTTAAGTGAAATCCAGGGTCTTTTAGAGAATTAATTGTCGGTGAAGCTGTGCATAAGGGACGGAGAGTGAGGGATCCGTTTCTTGGTCTCGTGTTCTTTTCACGGCCAAGCCTTGGCTTGCTTGTACGCCAGTGGAAGGAGTGAGCTCATCTTTCTCTAGCAGCAACACACATACACACTTGTGCCCCCATATACACACACCAAAACAAACACAGAGGGTACTGTGTCACAGAAGCAACTCACAATGCAGTTGCAACCGAAGCTCTTAAGACGCACACGCATACACTACATTTAGAACATGTTGTCACAGACGTTCTCATCAGACATACTTCAGTATTCATGAATTTCATTATTAATATTATATTACAAAAACCTTATAAAAGTCGTGGTATATACTGGATTTAAATATACATTTATATTTTGTGTTTCTAGTAATTCTCAATATAGGCTGCAGTCTGTTATTTTGCAGTAGGTTTTATTCTGCTATTCAAGCCCTTGGGTTTTTTTTTTTTTGTTTATTTGTTTTACTCTTCCACAATGCCTAAGAAACAGGGCAGGGAAGGTGGAGTTTTGGTTGCGTGGCAAGTGTGACGTTTCAGTTCCGATACGAATGGAACCATTTGTCCTACATTTTTATTGAGCTTTTTTTTCCCGAGGCAGCTCAGTTTCCTGCTGAATATTTAACAGCCAAGAAAATGACATTCTGAATAATTGGCTTTTCAATAATATGTGCTTTTAACATAAACTTGATGCTTGATTTTGTCTCTGATTTGTTTTTGTTTTTTTCAGAAAATGGCAGAGCTGAATAAGTTTACATTCTACAACAAAGGGGAGCCTGGCTCAGAGGAAGAGACGGAATCGCCTTCTGATCCCTCAGAGGACAGCTCAGCTTCACCTGAGTTGACTGTAGTTCAGGTGAAGGTGGTGGACATGGAGGGAAATCTAAAGGTTGTGTACCCATCCAAGACTGACCTGACTTCTGATGTCAAACACCTGACCATCATACGGTGACCAATTTCAGAGAAGAAACAGGCCATGATTGCAGCCCAAATTAAGCCGTTCTGCATTCAAAACACTGGTTTATAGACTTGCTGTGTAAATTATCAGTATCCTTATAGACATGGCTTTTTAAAAGATTAAATAACAAATTTTATGCTATTGTCATATTCCCATATTCATATACTGTACCTAATATAGAATGCATGTCTAACGATAGCATTTAAACTGCTCTTTCTAAGTGGCATAAAGCCATGCCTGTCTAGAGTCCTGGTATTGGACAGAATAAGGAAGAAAAACTACTACAGCACTTCTGTATCTGTGGAAAAATAAATGGTGTTTTACATGCCTTACTGATTTATTTTTAACTTTCTTTATAAGAAAATGCAAATTCAGTTTTGTCAAGTTCAAAATTCAAGTTCTTTATGCCAAGGGACAAAGGGTTCTGCTGGTCTTGTTTTTCACGTGAATGGCTATAGATACTGGCTTTCAAATACGTGACATAATCCGTGTTCAAGATCGTATTACTTACGAATCATACAAAAGAAATGCAGGATTTAACTGGAGATGATCAGAATAAAACCCAATACGTTCTTTAAAAATCCAGCTGGGCACCTGATTTTAGTTTTTTTCTGGTAGAGGAGGTTCGTTGAGCAGTATGGGTTTATTTGAAGATTTGTGGGTTGTTGTGAAAGCGGCGGCTTCGGTTACAGATCAGATGACTGCCAACCCAAGGGGAACGTGAAGCCGGGGAGTCTCAGGGACTGAGCCTTAGTGGTCAGAGATATAAAAGATGAGCAGAGGAGCTCCATCCAAAACGTTGGCTCATCATGCCATCAACTTTCAGTGCCTTGCCATCTAAGCGAGTATAAGCTAGCCATGAGAACCACTCAAGAGGCTAAAGCAAGCAAGCAAGCCTGGGAAAGACAGTCAAGATCCTTGAACAGACATGACAACGATGCAAAAGTCCAAGATTTCCACCACAAACGGAATGAATGGACAAAGACCTCGAGTTCTTCAATGCATCAAACGATGGCAACAACACTTAATGGAACTTTTCGACCTTTGAGGAAACAAACCAGAAGCACTCCAGATTTAATTGTCAGACCTCAGCAGGTGGTGTTAGAGACGACTAGAGGAGGTAAAGCTAAAGGAGACAATTTCAGGACCCTGATTAAGAGCAACTCGCTTCCTCCCATACACGACTCGAGATTTACCTCAGAGAGCGCGCTGAATTTATGCACACCGATTCGACCAGTGGAACGTGATGCTTTGCACATGGGTAAGAAAGTCAATCTCTCTTCTCTTAGCCCAAGGAAGGACAGGGCATTTATATGGAGACAAAGACAGATGGGTCAGTTGACCAACACAGTCGAGCTGATCTGTAGCAGTCTGGCTGCGTTCAACATGGCAGAACACAATCGGGATGAAGAAATTGTTTGGAAAGATGAAAAGGAGAAGGCTTTAGGTAACACCTCAGTTTCAGTGCCGAGGCATTCATTACATGACCACTCCAGTTGGCATCTGGAAGTGGGAGAGAACAATCCCAGCACCCATGACGGTGGGGTGATAATGGAAGGGATTAAAGACTCTGGGAGTGTATGTGAGACCAAATGTCACCCACAGCCACTCTCGGACTCAGCCATCGAGACAGAAACACTGAGCTCCCATAAGAATGGAGGTATGGGAGAGGAGGAACAGAGTGGCAACATCGAAGGAGAAAGCTATTACACCATTCAGAGGATCACAGAGTGGATTGTTCGAGTAAATGCAAGTCTTTTCTCCACAAACAATGATGAGTTGAATAAAGAACAAAAGATGGAAGAGGAAGATGTGGACACTATCAAGATTATTTATAGTCATTAGGTGTGCCCTGGAACACAGCAAATATATAAATATGTAATATATAAATACACTTTTTAAATGTGTTGTCTATATGTGTGTCAGTCAGTCTCAATCTATTTCCTAACAATATTCCAATTGAACTAATATGTGCAATATCAGTAAATATGAAATAAGAATCACAATATTTGGTTTGAGAAATGTTATAATGCAACTCAATTGTGAAAGAAAAATACAAACTTCATTAAAGAAATGTCAGTTCATATATTGTCATTGTACTACATTGAAACTAAACATTTTCAGAGATAAAACACAGGTAAATATTGTACATTGACAGAGGTTGCTTTGCATTCAGATAATCTCTGGAAGTTCCATGCATCACTCTTAGTTCATTCAGTCACAGTCATGGAAATGCTCATACAGTGTCAGCATCTGTGTACGTAGTATCCAGTAATGTATCCAATGATGTACATGGCAGCCATTACAGTCAGAGATCCTGCCACTCGTAAAGCGATGCCCAACTGTCCTGTGCACAATCTGTTACAGAGGCTGTAACAGGTAATATAACATTAGTACCTGCTTAGGCCATATATCTATGTTTCTGTATAAGAAATATAAATAAACTCAAAAATACTGTATTATGCAATATACAACTATAAGAAAATTAATATTAATATATGCAAAAGTCTTCTCTCAAGTCTCATCTAGTAGTTTTCCTTAAAGGTGAAAGTTGTTTAAATAAGTTGTTTCAGGAGGCACTAATTTTTCTAAATTGCTGCCTCGTTTCAGTGTTACTATTTGACTAAAACACTGGTTCTAAACATATCTGAAGCAATTCATCATATATGTATGGGATAAGGCAGACCTGACAGTGCCCTGTGAAGATTACATGAAAACTAATCTTTCAATAAGGTTTGGTTTAGTCTTGGTATCAGTCATGATTCTAATGGAGTAAACTTAAACATTGTGGTTGATATTAAGAATGAACCAGATGACTTGAAATACTGATGAAATGGATCTAACAATCCTGATCCAGTATGATTTACATTGGCAATATTATTCTTAAAGTTGGAAAGTATGTTAATGTTAAATGTTTCAGGATCTGAACATTTTTTAAATCCTTACTGTGGTCAGATTCTACAGTTATTTAAGCCTTTTTGGGTGATTCACAAAATACTAAACTACTTATTTTCACTTGCAGAATAAAGATTAAAGAAAATGATTAGCAAATTAATACTTACTCATTCGTACTGGAGTGAGTAGCATTTGTGTTAAGGTTTATATTGTCTTCATTCCAGCGGTTGTACTGTACACTAGCTTCACCAGATTCCATCTTCTAAACAGCTTTAGTTTCTCAAACCTTGTAACTGCTTGGCAGTATCCTTCATTATAGCACATGGTGAATGAAGTTGTTTGTTAAGCAGATGTGTTGAGCAAGTTAAGGCAAACTCGCTATCACTGGCCAAAGTCCAAGTCTTTTTCAAGAATTCTGCATGCATGTCAGGTCATGACTCCTTGACTGGTGAAGTACAGCTTGCTTTACGATAATTTTTCCTACAAAGACATTCACTTGCTGAGTAAATGTTAACTATATCAGACCCACATCCAACAACTGAAAACTGAAAAATTCAACAAACATTACTGATTCATTGATTCTATGTTTAGTATGTTTAATCAAGATATTCAAGTGCCTTATCCAATGCTGAGTCTTACTTTTACTTTCTCACTCTTAGGTATGCCATAGCATAAGAGTTTTAGATCTGGGAGTTTCTTTACTGGCTGGCTGTCATAAAGCCTTAATGATTTCCAGCCCTTGTAGAATTTCAGGTCAAGATCCATTGCAGGTAACATGAATTTGCTGATACATAGTATTTGCATTTTCTCTGTTCACTCTTAACTACATGATAAAGCCAATCTAACTAGATTAGCTTATGTGAAGCTCCTCTTTCTGTTGATTTTTCTGTAATACAAATGTGCAGACTGAGTTATAATAGCATGCTGGATAAAATTGAAGCTGAATTTTGACGGGCACAATACTTGTAATCATTGTCTGAGCTTTCACTACAGACTAGATTCCATGAGTTATTACCAGTTACATCGCTGACGTTTCCTCATGTGGCCATTTTACTCCAGTTAGACAGGGGGCGCTGAGCTGTTCGTTGTATCGATGAACAGTCAACAACAAGAAGAAAACGCGCGTCAACAAAGTTGTAAACATGATTTTCATGAGTTAGCTATTTATCAGGCTTTTTATTTTCAGTCTTACAGTGTTTAATCTACTCGTGATAATTATTTAGTGGTTTATTCATCCGCAAAATGTAGTGGGCTCACTGTGGCGGAGAAATGCTAGTTAGCTGTTAGCGCCAGCCTCATTGTGCCGTATTAGCTACATACATAGCTCATTTCATTCGTACAAAAAGCAATGGAAGGAGATAATAATGTGTTTAGCTGACATTATTTTAGAAAGCAGACACTAGCAGGCAAAGCTACTGACCGTCACCCGAGGTAATTTGTTGTGAGCAACAATGACGACTCTTACAAGACAAGACCTTAATTTCGGTCAAGGTAAAATGATCTCCCACATGTTATTGTTGCCAATAATGTCTTCGTTGCATTTTCTGATCTTTTTGCCGTGCTTCTAGTTGTTGCAGATATTCTGTGTGAGTTTCTTGAAGTGGCCATCCACCTCATCCTCTACGTGAGAGAAGTTTATCCATCAGGGATTTTCCAAAAGAGGAAAAAATACAACGTCCCAGTACAGGTAAGAGAAACATTATGGGACCTGGACTATGAATGAACCGGCTGAAATAAGAAAGCATGGGTTAAATGAACATTATGTGTTTAATTCTCAGATGTCCTGTCATCCTGAGCTGAACCAATACATCCAAGACACATTACACTGCGTCAAACCACTTATTGAGAAGGTGAGGTTTAAATTAGAGTATAAAAGTTATTTCAGGGTCAAAAATAAGTAAATATGTCATCATGATTTGTGCATGTGCAGTAGTCATATCACATGACTTGCAATGTAAAGTAAAATAGACTTCACTCCTGCTTGATAGCAAAGGACAACTTACTTCTGATTATTTTTATTTGATGCAATGTAAAATTGTTCAGTTATATTTGTTATAATTCCCTATTTTTAATGGCACATTATTATGTATATATACCATTGTGTAGCTCAAAAGAGTATAATGGGTCGAAGAGCTACATAAAGGACAATATTGTTGAGCAATTAAAAAACTATTCAACATTTTGAACCTCTTTCATTATTATCCATAGTTGAAATAGTTGCATTTGTTTTGAAAACTTTAGAAGCATTTTAACAAAAACAAAAATGAAATGTGGACTATTAACCTGTTAAAATTGCTTGATGGCAGAATGAGGCAGAGAAAGTTGTGGTTGTAATCATGAATAAAGAGCACCATCCAGTGGAAAGATTTGTGTTTGAGATCTGCCAGCCGCCTCTGCTCTCCATCAGGTAAATATCCATTACTCTCAGGAGTGAATTCAGGTTACATACTGTATGCATAACACCTAAATTTACGTGGACAATAGATACACACTTACTCCATCTGGTTGATGTGATGGCAACAATTTTGCACTAATACACTCACCATACATTGGCGGAGGTGAAAGGGCAAGAATTCACACATTAATTCATCATATTTGCTAGGTCTGTGGCTATGTTTTACAAGAAGATAGTCAAGACTGTCAGTTGTGACAGTTATTTGAGCTGTCACAGTTATTTATATTTGAGCTAACTGTGACAGTTATTTGGGCTAATAAGCAGTTTTTATTCCTGTCTCAGTGGAAAAAGGTATGAGAAGGGTGTAACTAAACAATTTTTCAATTTGCTCTTGACATGGCAGCTCTGAGACTCTTCTTTCTCACATGGAGCAGCTCCTGAGAGCTGTAATTCTGAAAATTAGTGTGTGTGATGCCGTTTTAGACAACAACCCCCCAGGTGAGAGGAGTGTTTTCAGAATAAACATTGATGTCTTAACCATTTTTGGTATTTGATTTTCAATTTCATACAAGAATATAAATGTGTTTTCTTAATGTGTCATCATATTATAGTCAGAAATTGTATCATGCGAATATATTTTCTTCTTTCACATATGTTTTTTAATAGTTATAGTAAAATGTTATGCTGGATATTGAAGTCTTTTTTCTCTCCTCCCTTTCTTTCGCCAGGATGCACATTTACTGTTTTGGTTTACACCAGAGAATCTGCCACTCGAAACATGGAGAAGGTTCAGGTGATAAAGGTATGAAAAATTACAGTTCTCCTTCTTCTAGTTTACCTTATCCTACAATCTTTTTTTTTTACACCAGAACAATGAACCATTATTTGCTGCAGAAACTGCCACAGGAAGTGGTATAAGTTTCTGCCACTAAGGTTGTTGTGGTTGAATGTAACCATATGACAGCAGAAATCAGTTGCTTGATAACATTAAATTTAGAATATGTAGAATCTTTTTTCTAGTGTGTCTTGAAATGCAACATGCTGTATATGCAGGACTTTCCCTGGATTGTAGCAGATGAGCAGGAAGTCCTCATGCAAGAGCCCAGACTCATCCCACTAAAATCTATGACTTCAGACATAGTGAAGGTAACATGATGTAAAGCTTGTAAAACCTTGACTGAAAACCACAAATCACTTCAGCATTTATTTTGGGCTAAAACGTTTGAAGAAAATGTCATATTTACTGTTTACAGATGCAGCTTTATGTGGAGGAATGTGCACACAAGGGCCAGCAGAAGGTGGCATAAAAGACTAACCCAAGGAATAGGTTCTTATTCATTAAAAAATATTTCATATGTTTAAATTTTGAATCTTGATTATAATGTGCAGTATGCCATGATATGTACAGTATGCCACATTACAGTGTTGTTATAGTGTTCAAATGTATTTTATTTGCTGCAGAGCAGAGCCTATCAGAATTTTCCTTTTCACAGACTTGTGTTCAAAAACAGGAAACATCATTGTTTTATTTACTTTCTCACGATTAGAAATAGAACTTCCAGCTGAGATTTGCTAATGTGGTTCGAAGAATTAATCACAGTGCATCATTCATCATCTTTTTGTTTTTGTTGAAGTGAGTAATAAAGAAAATAATATTTCTTTAAGTGATGAAGGCAGAGCCATCACATTTACGTGTGTTCATGTTGGTATACATATTTCCTATGTGCCTTTTGTTGTGTGCTGGGTTTAGAAAGTCAGTGCATCAGTGCGCTATTACATGTATTTTATTGTTGACCTTTCCCCCCCCAATACAATTATAAAGATCACTTTATAAAGCTCACAAAAAGAAAAAATCTCATAGTTCTGGAGAGTAATCAGCTGTTCCACCCTGCAGGAATGATTTTACATATTCCATGTTCAGTATGTGTTTATTCATGAATGAGGTATTAAATTTGTTTCTTTTTACATGTGTCTCCTTTTTGGAACCACCACTGCTCCAGGAGAACTTTCTGTTTCTCCAGAGCTGTAGGTCATTCTGACATGCTTTGTGTCTAACGTTTACAGCATTTGGCAGATGCTCTCATCCACAGCACACTAGTACTTTGTAAGGATGTTGAAATTAATCACGTAGTCGATGCCTCAATTGACCCATCCATGAAGGAGCAGTGGTCAGAAAACATGCGTAGTGCCCAGCAAGCAGTGCCCCGCACCCAACTGTCCCATGCAATCCAGTTTCACTATTGAAATCACTTTTTAAAAATGATTTTATTTCACACAGTGGACAGCTGCAGACTACTGCTTAGTCTGAATGATGGGACAGAACCATTTAAAACCCCTGGATTGTATCTGCCACCTCTGCCCAATCTGGGTTCCATATGAAGTAATGTAGAAAAATTGATGAGATGCATCATGAAGCAGCAAGATATTGTGTTGAATTGCTGACCTGATAATAGTAAACTAAATTAAATTAACTGTGAGACCAGTAAAGGTTCACACACAATTGAATAAAAGATTACATTTCGGAGTTTGATAACAATAATAATGTCTTTTGATAGATTTACATTGGAGATAAAAGTTATTTTCAGTCAAACAAAATGTAAATAAAATACAGAACATTATTAATAAAAATGTATGCTTATTAAGAAAAAAACATTTAAGATCTGTGGGAAGAAACAAGTAGTCTTGAATGACAAGTGAGCCGAAAATACATTATAACCAGGTACCTACAGTGCATCCGGAAAGTATTCACAGCGCTCCACTTTTTTCACAATATCCTATGTTACAGCCTTATTCCCAGATAGATTAAATTCATCTTCTACCTCAAAATTCTACACACAGTACCCATAATGACAAAGTGAAAAGTTTATTTGAAACAAAAATCAAGTATTCACAGCGTTTGCTCAGTACTTTGTCGAAGCACCTTTGGCAGCAATTACAGCCTCAAGTTTATTTTGAGTATGATGCCACAAGCTTGGCACACCTATTTTTGGGCAGTTTCCCCCATTCTTCTTTGCAGAAATAAAGCATTCTATGCCAGCAGTGAGCTAATGTTAATGTAATATATGTCCGATAATGAATGTTGTTTACTCTTCAAAATTGGACAGATGACAAAATACCTTTCAGTTAATTTTTTTTTGCAGTTGTATCCGCAGTAATTATTTGACATTTGTTTGCTAAATAACAAAAACCCAATATTCTAACAGGATAAAGCTCTAACTCACCAAAACTAAACACAAAGGCAGGCTTAACTACATAGAGACACAGGTGTAACACAGTCAATAAGGACAGGGAACATAAGACAATTTGCTATATATGACAAAGACATTTCAGCAGAAATTGCTTTTATATGATATATTAAGTCAAAGTAAACCTTATTGTCATCTCAGCTATATAGAAATATACATTGAGATGACAATATTGTCATCTCAGCTATATAGAAATATACATTGAGACAAGATGACGTACGAAAAGGCACGTAGAATATACATTTAAGACTGGTTTCTTACTCATGTATTAAGCATATTTTTGGGCTAAATTGTAGCACCAATGGAGATTTTCCATTCAAACTCAAAGCTAGTCTAGGACTAGGCTTAATCCCCAACTGGGAAATTGCCCCATACTGTATAAACTATAAATGTAAACTCTAACCTGTAGTGAGTTCAAAATTAAGCCGCATTGTAGGCCCAATGCAGATGCCTTATGTGAACCTCTACCAAAACTTTATTGTATAGAAGCACTGGGCAAGAGCTGCAAGAAAGAAACCATTTTACATGGACTGCGTATGGACTGCCCAGAACGTACATATTTTATTGGTTCGTTGACATTATGTACACCACATATAAAGTGAGAATGATTTATGAAATATTTTTTTATTACTGTATGATGATGTAATAACCTGGAATCTAAATGTAACATGTAGTCTTTCTACTCTTCCCAGTTGCAAAATAACCAAAACAATAGGAATGAAGTCATCACATTTGGAGTGTATTAACAAGCGTTGTCATTTTCTCATAATAATAGTCTTCTATTTACAGTTGTTAGTAATTTTAGGGATAGCATTGCATATTTACTGTTGAAAAATGTCATTTATTTAGAAGAGTATTGCTTATTGTTCCTCACAGCAGCAATTCTCATGTCTTTCCAACTACAACAAAGTTTTCACAGCAATAACTCTGTCTTGAAAGGCTCCTCTTTCTTGATTAATATTGGCCATTTGTCTAACAAATATTTTCTTTAACAAATATTTTTCATCAAACAAAATCAAGACTGGTAGCTGGGTAGTAAAGCCTTTGTTTATGTTTCAAAGAAAAACATGGAGAACTTGGAGAACCCAAGCACATGGTTACATGCTGACGAACACGTCTGAACACATGGGACAAACATAAATACATCCTATTGCCTATGTTTATGTTTATCAACACACTGAGCATTTTGTGGCTTTATTAATGCTAAATAAGTCTAAAGTAAGACTGCTGTGTCTGATAGTCAGTGACAGTTGCAAAAATCTTTTGTCTGGTCTAAAAAGTAAAAGACAATACACAGGTGGTGTAACGAACAATAAAAAAGTTTTTTTTTGTTTCAGTAGATGCATGATTTACACATGATTTCGTATCTAATTGATTTGATCATAATGTAATGTAGACAATTCCATGATAAATAATATGCCAGTCAAAACATTTTTGTTATTCTTATTTTTGTGACGGAATACATGCTCCTTGCCACTACAGTATTCTCCTTGCCGCAACGCAAAAAAATAAGTACATTATAACTATAAATGATACACAAAAATCAGTACGTTATAAATATATCTTTATACGTACATAAGCATTAAATACGTGCAAGAAGAAATGATAAACAAGGATCTTCCAAAAAATATACAGACTTTAAAAAGACTACTTACATTTTGAAAAGCGTGAAAATATTAAACCGATGTAAACGGATAGTTCTCTCCAGCTTTTTAGTTTTTTGGCTGCGTTGTTGCGCATGCTTAACCGGAAGTTACAGGCAAAGGTATAACAGAGGTCACAAAATGAAACTAGTAACATATGTCCGCTTCAAATGAGTACTTTAGTCGTTCTCTGTTTTAGATCAAGCAATTGGTTATGTATGTATATGTAACAGAAAGGCTCTTTAGTTTATCGGGAAAATTAGTCAACCGAGGAGCTTATTCGTGCCGCATCTTTCGTCAGAAGAGCACGGTAAGGTAAGATATTTCACTTTGATTTCAATGGCGTAGAAATACAGGGAACCCGTTTCATCAACAGTTTAATGTCGTCTTAGTGTTCGTTGTAATTTGAAAAAACAACAACAACAGAAAACAACAAAAATAAAATCAACTGAGTTCCTATATCGTACTTTGTTTTGGGCATAGGTGGCCAAATTACCTTTAGCAACTTCATTACTTAAGTGAAAGTATACCTAGTACACAAGTATACCTACACTGACACAATACCTAACCCCTCTGCTTGTAGAACCTGTAGAACAGGTAGTTACAGAATGTGGGCAGTTAGCGCTGCCGCCTCACAGCGAGATGGTCCTTGGTTCGAGCCCCGGGTCGGCCGTGGCTCCGTAAAGTGTGAGTGTGTGGTGTGTTGGCGCCCGCCTAGGGTTGTTTCCCGCCCTGCGCCCGTAAGCTTACGGGATAGACCCAACCCGAACTGACAAAGAAATGCAATCATTAGTTTTGTTGTTGTTGTTGTTGTTGTTGTTTTTAAGTATTATTATTGTAAGACTACACACCCCCACAAAACAGCATGATAATGTTCTGACACTGCTTTGGCAGTGTGTGCACATATACTGTAATATGTGTATGTTAATCAGGAGGACAGTGCAATAGCTGTAAATACAGTCTGCTCAGAAAATAAAATTTACATTCCAGTCTGCTTAAAACCCAGGTCTACACCTCTAGCTTCATGACTTTCCAACAGAAACAGTGTTTTAAGCAGGTCAAAAAACAGAACAGTTTGAATTTGGTTTTATAATTATAGTCTATAGGCGTGACATAATCCTACTGATTACTGATAGACTGCCACCTGCCAAAAAACAATCACATTTTTAAAAAGGGAGCATAAATCCCCTTTATCCACAGACTTAAAAGTAACTAATAATGAGAACCTTGATATAAATGTAGTGAAAAGTACAGTATTTGTCTTTCAAATGTAGTATAGTGAAAGTCATACGTTTCTAAAAACTATTCAAGTGAAGTACAGATACTCAAGGTAACTAGCATGGAAAAGCCCTGTGGAAACGCAACACAAATTCTATGTAAGAATGTTTGAGGCAGAGGTAGAATGAAATCCCAGAAGCATTTTTTAAGTCTTAAAAAGAGGACATGTACGGGGGAAAAGAGGATGTCTGGTCACGCTTACTTAGTTTAAGCTCTAATACAGATGGACGGAACTGAAATTTAAACCACTTGGAAATCCTCTGAAGTTCCACATTGGACAAAATGAAACCAAGTCTGTCAAGCCATGTCTACTTTTACAAGCATTCCCAGGCCTCTTTTCTTCTTTGGTTTAGAGCAGTTAAAGACTTGTTTAAAGGTCATTTTACGTGTGAAATGACCTTCCCTTTTGTCTATCTCTATCTGCTGCGTCACCACCTTATCTAGCATTTGGTGAGTGTACTGATGCAGAATGACTGACACCAAAGCGTCTAGGTGGAGCTGCACAGTGCTCTGTAGTGTGTAGAAGTGTACATCCATTCAACTGTAGATCAATCCTAACTCCAACTCAGATCAATCCTAAGTAGTTATTGTAGGATGGCAGAGCTCATTGTCCTGCTTTAAGAGGACATAAGAAATACTGTTGC
>JAVGVS010001035.1:0-41957 GCA_032718565.1 Distichodus sexfasciatus
AAGTGGTTACTCAGGAAGAATCAACAACCAGTCAGCAAGTTTCAACTGCATCCACCATTCCACCTAAAATTGAAACTTCATCACAGTCAAGTACAGCTGCTCCACAAACAACAGAGATGTTAGCGTCATCAACCCCACCTACCACTATTACCACGTCCACAGTTGTACTTCCAACAACCATTGTAGTGACCACCACAATAGAGTCTACACATGCCCCAGTTGTGACTGCCTCTACTTCAGCTCCCAAAGTTTCAACTAGCAAACAAGAGATTCCAACATCTACAGTATCACAAATTGAAACAGGAACTACTACTTCTACTACAATGGAGACTTCTATTGCACCTATAACACAAACCCTTCCCTTCATCACTGCCACACTGCCTTTTACACCACCATTTACAACACACACCATTCCAACCTCAACTCCCAACATCTGCTGTTTTGCTAATGGCACCAATTTTAATCCAGGTAAGACAAACACAGTAAAAGCATGTTACATGTATTTATTATACCAAGGTACAATTTAATGCACATGCAAATACATTCACACAAATCATCTTCCTTTCAGGGGAAGTCATTTATAATGTAACTGATGGCTTTGGGTGGTGCTATACTGCATACTGTAGCGCAGAGTGTATTGTTGAGAAAAAGTCATATTCCTGTGGAACAACACCTTCTCCTCTTGTAACGACACAAGAATCTATTACCACAACTACTTCACCTATAACAGAAGAAACAACATCCATTCCCACAAGTACTGCCACAACAGAAATACTGTCTACATCTGTAGGACCTGATTGTGCCAGTCTTAATCCACCAAGAAAGGTAGACCCACACTTTTAAACTATGATATGTAGCTTGGATACACTTATTACATTATACTACAATACTAATGTTGGAATTTCATGGAAATATCTATAGAAATACTGCAACTTTGTATTCAGTAGTTGTTTCTAATTTTTAAAACACAGAATGGTGAAACCTGGGATTTGGGTAACTGCACCACAGCAACATGTGCTGACGGCAAGATAAGCTACACAACACATCAGTGCCCCCCAGTCGAAAAACCAAACTGTGCAAATGGACGAACACCTGCACAAATCTATGATGATACTGGCTGCTGCTTTTACTATGAATGTGACTGTAAGTGTATTATTTCTCAGGAGCATGTTAATAATTCCAGATTTACCTTAAATTTACTTAACACACACTTACATTTCTCTGCAGGTACTTGTAGTGGGTGGGGTGGCTCTCACTATGTAACATTCGATGGACAGGACTACACATCCACTAATAACTGCTCATACATTTTGGTTCAAGAAACTGTACTCAGTACAAGTCTTAAAGTCATCCTCGATAAACAGCAGTGCAGCAGTGACAGCTCATTTTGCCCACAAAGCCTAGTCATTACCTACAAATCCCAGGAGATTGTTCTAACCCAGGAAATGACAGCAGAGGGTGTCGACAATGTGGTAACTATGTCACTCCTTTTCATACATTACTATATGGTTATTTTTCACAATCTACAGTATATAATAACTGTTTTGTATGATTCCTTGTACCATGAAAATATAGGTGACAGTGGACAACAAAAGAGTCTTTCCTGCTTTCAAAAATATCAATTTCATCATCACAAGTACAGGACTGGTGCTTACTGTGGAGATTCCAGATATTGAGACTGTGTTGACCTACACAGGTTCCACATTTACCATTAGCTTGCCATTCTCTGTGTTCCACAACAATACTGAGGGACTGTGTGGTAAGTGATGTTACCTAAAACTTTGAAATGTACCTACAGTCTGATCTGCTTCATTTTTAATATTCTAATATGAACCATCTTAAAATTTTTATTCGTTTGATCAGGTACATGTGATAACAACCAAAATAATGATTGCCAGTCACCCTCTGGCAAGATCGCCTCCTGCTCAGAGACCATTCCAGAATGGCAAGTTCCTAATGTACCATGCCTAACACCAACCACACCCACTCCAATCAGCACAACCACTCCTTCATCCCTGACAACAGCCTCACCATGCAAGCCATCCATCTGTGAACTCATCTACAGTAGGTGAGTAACAAACATTCAATTGTAATAAAAATATTCTACAACCAACGCTTGTAGTCTGTATGGAAATGTCGGACAAATTGACCATACTTTATTGTGTTAGTGTATTGAAATCTCCTTTTCCCTGTGTGCCAGAGTGTTTGAGGACTGTCGTAAGGCAATTCCTCCAGAGCCCTACGTTGACGGGTGTCGGTTTGATGTGTGCACCAAAAGTGTTCCCGGCTGCACTGCTCTAGAGGCGTACGCCTCTGCCTGCAATAAGCAAGGCTTCTGTGTGGACTGGAGGAACTACACCAATGGGGAATGCGGTCAGTGGACACATATGATCTTTACACATGCATAGTTGTGCATACACCGTGCAGTTTGATCAGCCTGTTATAATGATCTACAGGGAGGGAGAACTTGTCAAAACAAACCAATTCAACTGATAAATGCTTTAATTTTATGTGTAACTGAGTGTTATTTTCATTGCTTCTTTGCAGATGTTAAGTGTCCTGGCACTAAGGTCTACAAAGCCTGTGGTCCAGCAGTGGAACCAACCTGCAATGCACAGTAATGCCTTCAGTTGTTCTTTTAAAAACAAGAGTACATGTGTAGTTCTGATTACCAACCCAAAAGTGCATGCATTCATAACCACATTCACCCATTTTCATCACATCTACATTCACATTTAAGCCATTGAGCTGACCATTTCCTAATTACAGGGGGAGTTTCCCTGGAGCAACTCGGGGTTAAGGGTCTTGCTCAAGGGCCCAAATCTGGCTTTTAGGCTCTCCCAATATTTCAACTCCCAATCTTATAGTCACCAACACAGAGTTTCAGTCTTAGACCACTGGTCCACCACTGTCCGATTAGTGGTTTTGATGGGAGTTGAACCCACAACAACGCACTAAGTCCAACTTAACCTTTTCTGACTTGTTACTACATCTGACTTTCCCAATTTTAGCCATATTTTTCATGGACACATTTAGATTCAAGGCATTTAGCAGATGGTTTATTCCAGAGCAACTTCAGTTTCCTAATCATTGGAACAAGTCTCCCTGAAGAAACTTGCGCCTTGCTCAGGGGACCAACTGAGGAGTTTAACATCTCCTAGGATTCTAAAAGTTCCCTTCAGTTCAAGTTCTCAAGACTCCGGGGATCCAAACCCCCAATCTTATGGTTGCCGACAGAAAGTTCAGACCACTACGTCACCTACGCCTACTGGTCAACAGCTTCATACTTGTTTGAACTCTTGTGTGATATTTCTGTTGTAGGTATAACACCAAGTACCAAAGCCTGATAGAGACAAGCAGCACAGAGATGAAGGAGGGTTGCTTCTGTGAACCAGGCACCATCCTCTTTAGCACTTACTCGGGCGTCTGTGTAACCACCTGCGGTAATGCATCACCACTGCTTCTCTAGTTTTCATGAGTTTCATGTTTATAGTCATTTGTTAGTGGATGTGGAAACTCTTCATCACTTCATTATTTAACCATATTTTTAATCTGTTTGGTTGTCTTTCAGCTTGTACGGGTCCTGATGGAAGTCCCAAAATGGTAAGCATCCCTGCGTTTCATATTAATCTTTTTATGAAACTTTTAACTCTTATGAAATAATAAAAATGTCTTGCATACGTTCCTTAATAACCATTTTACCGGTTCTGTAGCCAAATGACACATGGCAGAACGGCTGCCAGATGTGCGAGTGTGACGGTGACACCTTGAGTATCCAGTGCCAGCCTATTAGCTGTCCTACTGTTCCAACCCCTGTCTGTAATTCGGGAGAAGTGCTCATGAACAAAACCGACGGATGTTGTACGAGCTACGAATGCCGTGAGTAATTTGGAACTACATCAATGAATATTTCATACACAGATTAAAAGTCATGTAATTTGAATTTTGTGTTGGATATTTGTCCCAAAAATTAATGAGAGGGTAGTAGTGGTCTAGTGGTTAGGATCCTCGCCTCTGGACTAAAAGGATGTGGGTTTGAATCCTACCTCCAGCACTACCACCGCTGGCTTCCTTAAGACCCTTAATTGCTCTCATGGAGACTGTCTCCATTAGGAAAATGGGAATTTGCTCTGGATAAGAGCGTCTGCCAAAATACTGTAAATGTAATAAACCTGAATTTAATTTGATTACAGTGTCTCTAAATATTCCCAACTATACTTGGAAAGTCACTTTTAGACTGTCTGTCTATAATACTGGGGTGGTCTTGAACATTATCATTTCATTTCAATCCAGAATGCGATCCGAGCCAGTGCATCACTCCCACAATGAACTGCCCTCTGGGTTTCTTGCCGTCCACCGAAACGCCCGCAGGAGCCTGCTGTCCAGAGTACTCTTGCAGTGAGTACCATCCAGTACATTAAGGATCAATTAAGAGATATTTTAAATATTAACGCACTCCACTCCATTTACAGAACCTATGCAGGTCTGTGTTGATGGCACTACAATATATCAGGTAAGGATGGATCTTAGTTTGGTACTTCATCTGCTTTTGTCTTATTGCTGTGTGTGATGGTGGTCTAGTGGTTAGTTAGATACTCACCTCTGAACCAACAGGTCCTAGGTTTGAATCCTAACTCCTGCACTACCGCCACTGAGTCCCTAACTCCAAGTTGCTCTCAGGGAGACTGTCCCTGTAATTAGGAAAAATCACTCTGGATAAGAGCTTCTGCTCAATGATTTAAATGTTATTGTGCATTACCCTAATTAAAATAGAACTAAAATTGCATTCACCAAAACATGCACAATATCACTTTATACATCTCTTGGTATTGTTATTATGTTGTTTCTTGCATTTACATAGTTAAAGCTTTACTTAAATTTTGCCTACTTGTACATTGTATAGATATACTGTATTTATTCACGTGTGTCTATTGTTAGTATCTCGTTTTGTTGCATTTGGATAGTTACATGTTTATTTAAATTTTGCCACCTCTAATTTACACACATTTTTATTTATATTTCTTTATGAATACAACATGGGGAGTGTGGCTGAAATGTTACTTCAAACGCTGCATATTTTAATAAATCACTTTTGAATCTAGAATCATAGAAAAATCATATCTCATATTTCTTCTCATTAGCCGGGCATCCCGATGCCCAGTGACAACATCTGCCAAAGCTGCACCTGTGGTTCCACGGTGGACCCGGAAACCAAACTGCTGACCCCAGAATGCGTGCAGATCGACTGCAACACAAACTGTCAAGAGGTAGGCTGTAAAATAAAATCGCAATATCATAGAAACAGCACAAAATTCCAATATGCATGACTTATAATGTTCTCTGTTTGTTGTTAATAAGGGTTACGAATACCAGCCTGTCAGCGGAGAGTGCTGCGGAAAATGTGTGAAGATCAGCTGTGTGATTGTGGTCAATAACGTCACACAAACCATTCCGGTAAGTCACTGTGAAACTCTTAATTGGCAGGTGCAAGCACAAATTGTACTTTATTGAACTGCTTATCATATGCACAGAAAAGGTAAATAGAATTGTACTTATATTCTGGCTTATGTATACAAAATATCATGTTATACAACTATAGAATTGAATAAAACCCAAAAAATATAATAGTTTGCAGAAAAATAGGCATGTAATAAAATTTGTATAAGAGTGCTTTACCAAGAACAATTCTCAAATAAGATAACGTTTGTGAATTTTAGAATCTTAATGAAAGTGGGTTTTAAGAACAAATTTCTCAATGAATGAGGCTCACTGGCAAAAAAATTACCACTTCCTGTACCTTTTCCATATTTTAGTCTAGCTTAGACCTAACCCTGATTGTCAATTTGTGTTTGTTGCTCCTTGTTTCGTTCCCTGTTGAAAACCAGAGCCATGTCGATACCATGAGATAAAGTTAACTTTGACTAGTCACATGACTTATTTTCATATTTAACATTTTCTCAAATTTTATGTAGGTTGGAGGTAGGCGAAAAATATTCCAAATGTGCACATGTAACATAACAGTTTATACAATAAATCTAAATTTTGGAAAAATATAAACACATTCATATACAAGGAATTTGCTTTGTTGGTTGATTCTAAGTTTTAATGTACAAAATACTAACATAAACAGAAGAATAGGAATGTTGCTGTACAAATTGACAAAAACAGTGATTTTCAACTACCGGTTTAACTATGTTTATGACAAATAAAGAATCTTGAATCCTCTGTCCACAGGTGAATGAAACATGGTATTCGCCTGACAATAAATGTGAGAAGTACGTTTGTGAAGATGTGAACGGCGAGCCGACGGCTACTGAGATCCGCACCATGTGTCCTCCTTTCAACCCAGACAACTGCATCGCCGTGAGTGGGACTGATCCAAATGATCCCCATTATAGCACCTTGGTAAATTAGTCTTTTTGAAGTATATAATATTTTTATCACTGTTTTACTTTTCCACAGGGAACTGAGACAACCGATGCTGAAGGCTGCTGCCAGAGCTGTAAGTCAAACCAGAAAATCATAACATAAATCTAATGGAGATGTTGTTTAGATAGAAACTGAAAGTGTAGATATTTTTTCCACTTTTACATTAAAATTTAATTTATGTAGGTCAAAAATGTATGTAGCTTACAAATTTCAGTGCTCAGCCTTCTTTTATCAAAGTACAACTGAGACTTTATTTGGTCTTTTATGAATTTGCTCATTTATTTTATATTTAATTTGGCCTCAGGTACACCAAAGAGCGACTGCTCGGTGCAGAAGAACACTACAGTTCTGGTGAACAACGGCTGCAGCAGCATTAAACCAGTAGTGATCACATTCTGCTCGGGCTCCTGTGGAACATCATCCATGTGAGTATTAAAATGAAATGTCTTAAAAGGTCTCATTATTACAACTTACTTTTTAACAGGGAATTATTATGACCTTATAGCTGTGGTTAATTGGATTATTATATACATTAAAACAATATAAACATAATGACGAGAAATTCTCATTGTTATGATTTAGTAATTATTATGACATTTTTTTAACCTAGCATAAACAGGCCTCCATATAACACGCAGTCGTAAGTCGTATCCACCAGATCCTCCATGTCTTATTTGACATTTTTGCACCTCATCTTTTTCTCCCTGATTTGCAGATATTCCTCCGAGGCCAATGCTCTCATGCACTCATGTTCCTGCTGCCAAGAGCAGAGCACTAGTAAGAAGGAGGTGGAACTGATTTGCACAGACGGCTCCAAAACCAGCTACTCGTACGTCTACATCGAGTCGTGCGGCTGCCAGAAGACGGAGTGCCAAGGCACCAGCAGCAGCAGCAGCCTGCAGGGGCGCAGACGCAGACGCAGCCTGAAATAACCACGCAAACGCCCACTAATAATCAACCCTAACCTTTCTTTTTAGTAGCATCAACATTTCTTCTCCTCCTTTCCTTAAGCTGCATGCAACAACGATCAACAGAAAAACCAAAAAAATAAATAACATTATTGTGAGAATGTGTAAAATGTGAGAATGTGTTAAACACGCGACACACTGTCTAGGCATTTCTTTGCGGCTTTGACAATTTTGAACGTTCTTTGAAACGTATTGAATTAATTGTTGAATTTGGTTCTAAATTTTCATTTAATTCTTCACTATTGGAGTTACATATTGTTAATATCAAATATAACTGCGATCTGTTTTACAGTTTATTTAATTCTAAATTTAACAGTGTACAAATTTTAAAATCCACATTTACCAAAGTTATGGACTCCAGTTTTGACTTAAAGCTTAATGAAGGATTTGCTGTGTTGTTTTTTCAATGTGCATATAAGACATTTCACCGTAAAGTTTCTTGTCTATTAGCTCTTAATAAACTGTTGCAATTTAGATCTTTCTGGGTCCTTCTCTTTATTTAAAACAGCTGCATTCTTCACTCACACTGTGCACCATAGACCTCATTCACCAAGAGTTTACTAATTAGGGGTCCAAGCACAAAGTGCTATGAAATCCTCTTGTAATTGTTCCGCAATGTTCAGGTTAAGTAGGAATGGTGTGCATCTCGGAACAGGCAGGAAAGCGTAGTGATCGACCTTTAATTGGCATTATAGCAAATTTGGTCAATAAATAGGGATGGTGTGCTGCTTAGCATTTTATGAAAAGTGTAGTGATCAGCCTATCTAATTTACATAATATGCAAAACAGACTTTTGCAAACACCTTCTAGGCTGACTGAAGCAAGTGAGGCGTCAAATGAATCTGCAGACTTGTCCTAATGTCATAACAGTGCTTTATTGTGATTTTTTATGGTAATTCTGATTCATTGACTCCTTTTTTCGACGTTTACTGCATCAGCTGCACAACTTTTGCTTGAGCCCCTGTCATTGCTAATTTGCTCTTTAGAAAGTTGGGGTTTAAACTGCATAAGTGAAGAACTGAAGAAAACAAGTTAATTCAGTAAAATGTGCACAAGTAGCTCATTAGCAGTTGAACACTGTGTTCTTATTTAGTCACAATCTTGGTGAAAACTGCCTAAGTGACTTTTTCAAGAACAAATTTCATCTTAAGAATGGTTGGGGAATGAGAACAAATGTTGGTAACGTTCTTCACCATGTACGATAAATTCATCATCTTAATGATTTAATAATTACACATTTAAAACGGGTTCCATTTAAAATGTTTATTGTATTTTTGTGTGCAGTTAAACAGAATCTCAGACGAGCAAACTCATACATTTCACAATCTGAAGGAGTAAAGTGCAGCGTTCTACAACGTTTCTCTTACATGAGCTGATTATTACAGAAAAAACATAGTGAGTTGAAAAATGGGAACTCTTAACCTTTACTCGTAACTCTGGCAAAAATTCTTTGCATTGAGAAGTAAGCTTGCAGCAAAATTACACTGCTGACCACACCTTAAATGTGCAGCTAAAATACTTTGCAAAAAAAAAAAAAATTACTTTGCTTTCACTCTGAAGGATTTCGACAAACACAACAGTATAAGAATCATGCATTAAAATTTTAGATCAGCTTAAATTAAGAAATAAGGATCTGTTTGGCGGAATAAAACAAACATAATTTCCGAGGAATATCAAATAAGACGTCAAGAATCTGACATGAACATGTGGAGGAGCGGTGTGGAACTCAAGTGGGTTGAAGTAAAAAAAAAAAAGCAACATCCGTAGAAACAATTACTTAAATAAAACCTTTGGCATTTATCAATACTTAAATTTTACATTTGAAAACAAAGCAAGAGGTTGTGGGGAGTGTCACTTCCGGGACTTAATATTAAACAGCTGAAATATGATTTGATTAGTTAAATTAACACGCAACTTTTGTTTACAACATAAAACAAAAAGTCGTGCAAATTCAGCTGTTATGAATTTTTTGTCAGCTTACAGAAAATGAAATGAACTTAAAACTTGTCAAAAACACAGTTAAAAGTTGTTAAAAGTGTTGTAACTTTGGCATATAATAGGGAATTAATATTTTTACTTGAAAATGGAGAAGACGATTGCAGTTGGGTTATGACAAAAAAAAAAAAAGGACAGCCAACGTCTCATTAACGTTTAAATTTAATGAACTTGAATTAAAGGAACAAAAAGTTTGAGGAAGTAAAAAGTAGAATTAATGAAGTGCAGGAACACCATAATTCTGAAACCAGACGCCCAAAAAGCTCACATGGCCGTGAGGTGAAACGCTAAATAACTGTGTGCTGTGCTGTTGTGTTTTTACAATGACAAATAATCACTCACTTTCACTTTCAGTAAGGCATTTCAACTTTTTGAAATAATAAATTAACACATGAAAACACAAGGACGAGGTGATGAAGTGCAGGTGAGGGAAGAGAAAACCTTGTGTACAAATGTGAAATTGACTTGTTTAACTGTGGAACAAAACATACTGTCTAGAGATTTCGTATCATAATCATAAGAACAATATCATAATAATTACTATGATTATCATCATCATAATCATTGTCATCATATAATCATATAATACACTGGGGGTTAAAATGTAGCTCAACTTTGGCAAATCTTAATGGATCTTCAAATGTCTTTCCTTCTCACAAATTGTATAACATTTCCCTTAAATATGTCTCAAATATGCTGTGAAATCCAAAAATTGCTCATTTTATCATCACTGATGCAATCAACGAGTGGCTTTAGCAACTTTGAACATTCTTGGTGACTGATAATTTGTTGTTGATTTTGGTGAAAAATTGACAATTCATTCTTCACTATTAGAGTCATCATGTATTAACATGAAAATATTCCTTGAATTTTACATTTTAAAACCCAGTCGATATTTACCAAAGTTATGGCTTCACTTTTGACTCGTCGAGTAGAATACCGTAATGGTTGTAATGAAATGAAAATCAAACCAAAAAATCAACTGAAATCATTGGCTGCATATTTGAAAATCACTGATAAACTGTAATATTCAACGCTCTCTAAAACCTGACATTTTCATATAATTGTCCTGAAAATAATTTACAATCCATTAAATATATATATATATATAGAGCTATATTTATACAGATAATTGTGTTTTTATCAAACACAGACGGAGACTCACAAAAATACACATATACAGATCAGATGTGAGGAGAACACAACGAACACAGGCTTAACGTAAAAACTCGTCTCGTTAACCTGATAACTTAAGCCAGCGCTCAAAAGGGAACATGGCCGTGGAGTATTTTGATGTCTGATGTCAGGCTTAAATTATCCGCATAACTGAGAAATCCTGTGGAGTATTACACACAGTGAGCCAAAACGATATTCCACTGCATCAGCAACTTCATTTTGCTTAATTAAGACAGAATTGGACAGATCATGTGCCAGCACAGAATATATAAAGCGATAACAACCGAGACTGACGAAGAAGAGCAATATTAAGGGTTCTTCATTAGACTGCATACAACTGTTTTAAGTAGAGATGCACCGATCCACCTTTTTCAGTTCTGATACCAATGCCGATACTTGGGTATGAGCCGATCCTGAGTTCAGATCCGATACCAGATTTTAACCATTACAGTCCGAATTTCGAGTGTTTGTCTGCGCCTCTTGTTTTTAGGCTTATTATAGTGTTTGCGTAGAAGTGAGCCACACACGCTTTATGTTCTTGTGTTTAGAACATATTTTTAAAAAACTGAAGTAATTACGTAGAAACACATGAATGACGTTTTTCGTGATGTAAACACACGTGCTGTTTGTTAGCACACGACTCTCTCCGGGAAGTCATTCACTAGGGTCCGGTGGCGGTTGTTATTCGTCAGCTATAAATGAGTTTTGTCTGTAATGAATGGGGAGATTTGACTGAACTGGACACTAGCTGACAAATAACAACAACCAGCGTTCTACTCACAATACAGACATTTACTTGACATTTTCAGTGAGTATTCCGACGCGTGTCCACCACGTTACTGTGACGCAACTTTCAACGCCATCTTGCACAAAAATGTAGTTCTCTCCCAGAAATGAGTCCAAAATGAGTTACAGACCAAAATGAGTCCGAATTGGATAAAAATGGACAAAACTTAAATATTTCTTCATTTTCAATAATTTTTTTCCATTTTATAATGTTAGAGAGTAAAGAATAAATGTAGAAAATAATAAAAACACAGAGTTTGGTTTATTAAAAATGCTGAAAATGAAATAGTTTTGTTCTTTTTATCTGATTAATAATCGATTAATTGGAAAAAAGCGAACAAATGGGCAGATTAATCGTTAGTTGCAGCCCTAAATACACTTTTTAATATTGATTTTTTTACTCTAACACTATAGAATGTAAAACAAAAAATTCTCATTAATTGACTCATTTTGGCCTACACCTCATGAAGGACTCTTTTTTGACATGATGGCCTTTCATACGATAACGCGACAAGCTCACGTCTCGGAATAAACACGGACAACATTGAATAAACAGCTGTATTGTGAGTAAAATGCTGGTTGTTATTTGTCAGCTAAAATAAAAGTTTGGTCTGTAATGAAGGGGAAGATTTGACTGAACTGGAACGCTTTAGTGAACGTTGGACCGTGAGAGATGCACGCTAACAAACACAGTGAGGAACACAGATGTTGTGAGTGAGAGCTGGTGTTGTTAAGGAAACTAAACAGTACAATGGTTGTGATCTGCTTTTGGGCTTGTAGTGTGTTGTGCTGCTTGTTCTGCTCAGTGTCATTTCTATATGAAAGCGCGCACACTTACGCAAACGTAGAAAAACCTACAATTTACAGATCGACTCCATGCCACCGATCCAGCTATCAGAGTCGTTATCGGACCGATATCCCAACCACGTATTGGATCGGTGCATCCCTAGTTTTTACTATATTTTGTGCAGTCACACTTACACCACACAAAATCAATATTCATTACACTGCACATTAAAGCATTTAGACATTTCATATACATATATATTTTTTATCATGTTTTTTTACATTATTTTTATTTTCATACTAATTTGACATTGTTGTGTCTGGAGTTTTAAGGCTGAGTATGGATATTTCTGCACAAAAGACAACTGCGATGACATCTAGCAAGGGATAAGAAAATGTACATTTTTCAAATATAGATCATATTATAAAGAGGACTGTGGAAATGAGGTGTGGAAATGTTGTGCAAGACATGCATAAAATGGACCGTGGAACATTTCACATTTCATCTGAATCATCTCGTCTCACTAACAACTTTAATCTTGGAACTAAAGCTTAAAAAGTGGCCGTGATATCGACAGCGTCTCCGTTTGTTAAAACTGTGAAGTGAAATTTATTTGACACAGTCCACCTCGGGCAGTGTTGTCGTGTTGAGAATAGTTTATGGCACTATCAATGGCTGGAAATTTGAAAATTAAATTAATGGAAACTTTTATCTGAAAGTAGACCAATGCTTGTCAAACCTTCTCAACTTCTCAGAATACCAATATGTAGGGGTGTAATGACACCGATCTACATCGATTCAATGATCAATGATACCACAATATCAATAGAAAATGAAACCAGTTTTACCACGGTGACACTTCCCGTGCAGAACCAACTGAGCGTTTCAATTTACGTGGACAGGAGGAATAATCTTAATACTAACATATACAAGATTTAGATGTCTCATGAGCTTTTTAAGAGCAAAATTATTTAAAACATTGTTGAATTATCTTTAAAAGTTGATGATTATTTTTTAACTGTGTTCCTGTCCTCTGTCATCCGTGACGATGTTATGATATTGTCTCATAATCAAATTCAACTTGTATCATAGCCGAATTTGTGATATCGGCAGCCGCTGTATCGTTTTGCATTGAATCGATATAATATCATATCGTGATGAACCTTGTGAATTTACACCCCTACCAATACTGTACTTCTTCTAATTTTAAATTAACAGCTGGAGATTAATCTAAATCACACAGATTTTCATCTTTATCAAAAATTCTCAGACCAGACTACACGTCAGGTTTTATGTCCAGCTAAAGCTGAGATGAACAAAAACAAAGGAAAAATTACCTTGCTGGATTAAGTTGGTTGTGTTGAGTTTGCTCACCGAGTGAAATACCCCTTTCCTGTATTCTACCATGTTACACAAACAGCAGCAAAACGTGTGTGTGTGTGATTCTCGACGACCAGAACGTCATTTTTTTTTTTCGTAAATCACGCAATGAAGAATTTTGCTGTGTATGGAAAAAGCGTGTGGCTGTGTGTGTGTGTGTTATTTACAGGTGATGTTGCTGATGCGGGGGCGTTGCCACGGTTACAGCTCCTCGGCCATCTGCAGCAGGGAGTTGATGGCGGCGTCCTTGTTGCCCTGCTGCGCCTCCAGCACGGTGCGGATCACCTCCTGGTCCAGGTTGGGGAACATGTCGTGCAGTGCCTTCAGGTCCTCCTCACTGCAGGGGGCGCCGTGAGGACCGGGGGCCGACACCGCCGGCATCCCCATCGGCACCACTCCCTGGTTGTACACACTCGGGACACCTCGGGGGCAAAACGACAGAAAATTAAAATTAGTAATAATAATGTTAGTAGTAGTAAAAATAACGGATGGATAGATGGACAGACAAAGACATGGATAGATAGATGGACGGATGGATGGATAGACAGATAAGGACGAGGATGATACTGACCTGCGATGGGCACATAACCCACTCCCTGCTGGTACACGGTCGGCATGAGAACCACTGGTTGTGAAGGCATCATCATTCCTGCCGGCATCGACTTCAATCACGAAGAGAAGAACACAGAATAAACACAAAAATATATAAACATATATTTGCAGTTATTTCCTGTTCAAATCAGTTAAGAAGTTAACCAATATTACGCAAACGCAATAGGCAAATAGTTACAGGCTGTCAAACTAAATGTGTTTGGAGATCATACACAATGCAGTGTTGTTAATAACTAATTTAGATGAAGTTAGGAAGGGTGATCACGGGGTCAGCTCCACAACCGTTCAACTACCAATTGCCCCAATGTGTGCTAAAGGTGGAGCTGGAACTCACAGCGAAGGACATGACGAGGTTGATCATGCCCTCCTTATCGTCTCCCTGCCTCCCACTCAGGCTGAACCACTCGTCCACCACCTTTCCCTCCCTCAGGCTCTCCGGGATGGTCACGTGGGTCCAGGCGATGCGGTCGTCCATGGAGAACGCCCTCTAGAGACCGGCGGAGGAGGAGACGTACATTATCATTACTGACTAGTTTTCACCACTTGACTGCTGTTACATTATTTGTACATATTATTGAACTCCTAACAAAACTATATTGCACATCTTCATTTTCTACGTCTAGCTTAGACTCTATTGAGATACTACTTTGTTTTCATATTCCAGGAGTGTACTTGTATTTGATTGCTGCTGCAATATCTGCACATATCACTGAATAAATCATTTAACTAAAGCACAACTGTAATTTATACCTGTAATTTAGAGTTTATTTTTTATATAATATTACAACTGTTATAATTTGTTTATCACTGCTTAATAATGAAATAAAAACTGTCACAATCCCATTAACAACCTGATTATAAATCATTTATAACCCTTTATAAGGGAAGTCTTATTGTAAAGTGGTACCAATATTTATGCACAAAACTAGCAGCGACCGTTCAAAAATGAAAATATATATTTTTGGTGCACCCTAAACTGCAGTGACTATTTATTTGCATAAAACTATGCGTGAAAATTTATGTTAAAGTCAAAGTAAAATTAATTATAAATAATTATACAGAGAGACAAGATGATGTAGCTCCAGTTTCCAGACTTTTAACAATTATGAATTATCTGTATTATATTTATTTTTTCAAAATAATAATGTTAAAAATATAGTCACAAGCCACAATAAGAAGGGTCCATTCTGGGCAAGATCACTCGCCTGAGTAGTGGGAAGGATTTACTATCTAACCACCATGTTTCACATCTCTATGACTTAAAGTTTGCACAATTCAATTTAAAGGGGAACAAATAACAATAATAAGAAAAATCTCAACAAAAACAATAGAGATCCAACACTGTGCATGAATCTGTAAAAATGTTATTAAAGCTGGTTTTGCAAACTACTGTTTTAAATACTGCAATTTTTAGCTCACATTCAGTTTAATTAAGTTTATGTCAAATTAAAAGTTGGAAATTTCACATGCATTTCATATCTATTAGCAAACATGCTTAACTAAAGGCTTAAGTTTGATTAAGTTGAATTATTTAAAATAGTGGTCAACAAATTTACTAATCAATTAGCTGTTTATGTAACCAAACGTGGCACTTTATTTCCAATAAACACAATTTACAAACTGAGCTTAAACAGGGGTGATATAATTTTGATTTATAAACAGCCCCGTGTCTAGCGTGTGGTAGCGCTCAGGGCAGTCTCACCTCATCGAATATCTCCAGATAGAAGGAGTCGACTCCAGGTGGGACAGTGCACTGGATCACTTTGTTCCAGCGCGGGTTTTTGGCCCCGTTGTGGGCGGTGGGCGTCTCGTACACGGCGTATCCCAGCCTAATCCTGCAGTAGGGGTCCATACGCGTCATGCCGTAGTTCTTAGCCAGTTTTGCCTGCAACGAGGAAGGAAAAACAGTGTTGGAGGCGGGATTCAACCCCGTACCCTCTTGGTCCAGAGGTGACTATCTTAACCAAACTACAGATTAATATGAAAATAGTCATTAGTTGCAGCACTAATTCAGTGGACAGTCGTATGGTGCGATGTACCTGTACGACGGTTATGCTGAGGCGTCCCACAGTGCCAATGGAGCCTCCGTACTGCAGCTGCTGCGCTGCCTGCGCGTCCATCTGCACCTGCTGCTGCTGCTGCGTGGGCGTGATCCTCAGGAAGTCCTGCGGCAGCTCGCCGATGTACACCTCAACACGAGACACGACACAGGCTTTTTACATCACAACCCATAGATATACAGCACTGTGTAAAAGTCACTTCTCATATCTTTATTTACGCTTTAGCAAAATGAGAAAGTAGGCATGATGATTTATCACAACATGTGGAAAAATATGTGTATATGTTATTACTGTGATATAGATGCCTGGGTGACGTCCAGCTCCTAATTACAAGGGACAGTCTCCCTGAAGCCACCTGGGGTTGAGGGTCTTGCTCAGGGACCCAGTGGTGGTAGTGCTCGAGGTAGGATTCAAACTCACAACCTCTTGGTCCAGAGTGGAGCAACCAAAACATGTCCTGGTAATGTTATGTCTGAGTTTGCAGAAATTAGGGTTGTACCAAATATACAGTAGTTCATTTCTATATTCTGGGGCCTGCTGTGATGTGATTTATGACTGAGCATGTCATGGTATAGTTAGGTTTGAGAATGTATTACAACATATTTTGTTGTACATACATTGTGGTTTCTTGCTGAATCCATACTTGACTATAATACTGGACCATGCAGTTAATTCTTTATTCATCTACTAAGTGCTGTTGACTGTTAGAAGTGTATATATGTGTATACTGAATACAATATGGACTAATAGCATAAAAGCATTCTAATGCATTCCGTGGAGCAATTGTGTATTTCATGGTAACATTAGGTTTGAGGATGTAGAAAGGAGGGGTAGTCCCCAAAGTACAACAGCAATAAAGACCTTTTTAAAACAATTTTCCTATATTTTAACCCTCTTAATTGAACATCTAAACACTACATATTTTGTTATATACACATCTTGGTTCCTCTCAAGGTTTGTGTTTATTCATACTAGACTATAATGCAGGATTATGTACTTTATTTATACAGAGTGCTGTTGACTGTTAGAAGTACATCCTAATGAGGCTAATGGACTACAACAGGCACTTGGTACAATGATTGTGAATGTCATTGTGACGTTAGGTCTGAGGATGTAGAATTTAGGGCTAGACCCAATAACACAACCTGATTTTTAGTTAATTTTGCACAATGTTTGTATATTTGGTGCTCGGGTCGAAGTTCCAGCCGTAGTCTCGCCTGTTAGCCTATTAGCCAACTTCAGCTCGTCCGGTGTTTATGGAATTAAAAAGCCTCGTTGTGCCGTTTTTTCGCTGAGACGGTCCCGGTTGAGGTTATGAACACTCGAGTAAACTCACCTGTCCCCTCTGAGTGCTGATTGTAGTGGCCATTTTAGACGAAAACAGCGAGAAAAGCGACCAAAACACAGTCACGGCTTCCGCAAACTGTTGAGCTCTTCCGCTTTGACGTCACACGGGGGCGGAGCTGAAGTCCTACCGCCGCCTAGCGGACACGCGCAGCAGCGCATAACAACCACACACGCGGCTGGACGATGTGATCTCAAATCACAATCACGATTAATCGATTTTACCTTGTTTACGATCCTTCTTCTTCTTCTTTTTCTTCTTCTTCTTTTTCCTTCTTCTTCTTCTTCTTCGCCAAGGTGGATCAACTGTCGCCACTTTTTCCTGTCCTCCATATCTTTCTTTTACGCCAGCCACCTGCATGTCCTCTCTCACCACATCCATAATCTTCCTTTTCAAAGTCAAAGTAAACTTAATGGTCATCTCTGCTATATACTGTAGAAGTATACAGAGATGACGTAGCTCCAGTTTTAACAGTGCAAAGAACGCAGAACAAATAAAGCACATAGAATAAGCATTATATAAATAGAATTGCACCACAACGAAATGTGACCTCTGCATTTAACCCATCCGTGAAGGAGCCGTGGGCAGCTAACAAGCACTCAGGGAGCAGTGCTTGGGGACAATACCTTGCTCATGAGTACCTCAGTGGTAACTTTACTGGCCCTGGATTCGAACCTGTGACCTTCTGATCAGGGGGCAAACACCCTACCGTTACTCCACCAACTGCTCCAAATCTTTTATAAAGTCTGAGCTAACCAAGTCTCGGATCTAGTATGGCCTTCCTCTTTTCCTCCTGCATTTACATTTACAGCATTTAGTAGACACTTTTATCCAGATTGACATACAATAGTGCTTTGTGGTCCACGAATATTCATCAATCTGTAAAGCTAGACTTAAACTTAAGCAGTACTAAGTTACTGCCAGCTTAGTTACATACTTTAACAAACCCTGTTAGAGAAAATTCTCCTACCTGGCAGCTTAATCCTCAACATCCTTTTCCCAATATATTCAGCATCTCTCCTCTGCACATGTCCAAACCACCTCAATCTTGCCTCCCTGACTTTGTTGCCAAATCGTCCAACTTGACTGTCGCTCGTATTTTCTCATTCCTAATCGTGTCCATTCTGTTCAAATCTTAGCATCTCTAGCTCTGCCACCTCGATTACAATTAATGAACAATTATTTTGCTTGGGGATTTTCTGGTTGTTTTTGCCCTCATAGTTCACTGACAAGGTTTGTACTGTAAAATATGCTCAATCATTAATGCTGGGATATTTTTTTCTGATGAATGATTTTTTGTGATTTCAAAATATCTGAAGGAAACATAGACAAATATATAGTGTTGTGAGTAACACGGTGCAAAAGTATCAAAATTACAGTAATCTATTACCTTTTGCTGTAACACAGTAATTTAAGACATTACTAATATTTTTTTGCAATATTATACATGTTATATATTTCAGTTTATTAAATAAATAGATTTACAAAGTATTACCAAAAACCTAACCATCATGGACAAGATTATAAAGTCTAGAGGTTCTGGATTTCAGTTTTGATTAATTATTCACTTAAAAAACTTTACTTAAAAAAGAAACAGAAATACTTCTTTTACAAATAATTTACACACAGTACATCTTGAGCTTAAATATTTACTGATTTACTTATTTCAACAGCCATACACTCATGCTTAAAAATCAACAGGTTTCTACAAAATTAGTAATTAACACAGTCCCTAAGGACTTCTGCATTTGCTATTTCTACATTTATTACAAGATCAGGCAAAAACAAAGAAAACAATGCCACACTGTGCATGCTGTAGTGCACTAACTGCAGCACGCACATAACTATGAAGCTAACTGTAAAAACGTGTCATGCATCACTTAAATATAGCATATTTTGTGGGCGGTTTTATTGGTTTTGTGCTCTTAGCTGGTGTAAGCATATATAACATAAAAAGTGACCATGTAGCAAGTTAACTTTTCCACTAGACACCCATAAAACATCTAAACTCTGAATTATGCAAATTTCCTCTGATTTTTGCAAATTTGATCAAAAAATGTGATACAAAGTAACTATCACAAAAATAATAGGTAGGACCCAATTTTTACATTAAATTTGTTCTTAAGAAAAATCTATGTCAGTGTTCTTCAACTGTGAAATTGCTCAGAAGTCCCTTCTTCTCATGATGAATCTCTCCATCCTTGTCAACTGAAGAACAAAGAACAAGTCTCAAATAAGAAAAGATTGGTGAATGTTAGAATCTTGTGTAAATGAGTTTTAAAAACAAACTTCTTCTTAAGAACGGGTCATGCCTGTGGCCCAATAATCCTTAAAATCTCCTCCATCATATTTCTGTAGAAAATCTACATAATAAGACAATCTCAAGAGTACTTTCTCACCTCAGTACATGTGGCAGATGAAGTAAAGTCTCTCACTGCAATCCCGGTTTTCCACCTGCAGCGAGTCCGAGTTGATGGCTACACAGTGCAGGGGTGCGGCGGGGCAAGAGGGCAGTGACATCTGACCTCCCGGAAGGTCACCGCTGGCCGAGACCCACAAGCCATCCATTAACCGGAACCCGATCCACACGGCGGGCGTTTGGGCCCTTCTCGCCCTCCTCTGAGCTACACGCATCACCTTGTCATCTGTCGGGCTTGTTATGTCCAAGTACTGAGCCCTGCAGTGCTCCAGCGCCTCTTCCCACGTCTTCTCCTCCTGCACCAGGAAGATGGATGGAAGAAGATGGTAACAGAAGAAAGGCATGTATCTACTGCACTTTATGTCGTTCCAGTGGCTTGTATCATTGCCCCATACAGTGAACTGCACGCAGTCTTCCTGTCCATTACGGTTATCTGGCTGCCCAGGAAGCCAGTCGGTGAACGAAACACGTGTGTCATCAGTCCATTTCCAGTTATTGTAATTCGTTCTCTGCAAACCGATCCAGCCCAAGTCTCCACCAGAATCTTGCACTGCTTCCAAGAAGGCTGAGTTTTCATCTTGGCTGCTTATTGTCGACAGATCCTTGTACTTGTTTTGGCAGTGATCCCGTGCTGACTGCCATTTAAGGGACACGTTCACATAAAAATGCTCCTTTGTCGGGGATGCCATCACCCGGGCTACGAACACCAGGGTTGGGAGAAGGCAACGGAGGAATGCGTCCATTTCTCTCCGTCTCTGTCTCTGTCTCACTCTGACTCTTGAGATTAAAACTCAAACCTTAAATAGCAGCATGCAAACCTTGCCATGCAGTTGTGTTCAAATATTCAAAGAGTCTAGCTAGACACATACTTTTACTACTGAATACAGAAGATTTGAATGTTGGTTTTGATTGCGGATACTGCAAACAAAATAATAAAACAGGTTCGTAATAGTTGCTTATGTCTGTATAGGTTATCCAGGATGTGGCGGTCTTGAAAGTCCAGCTGATTCTTGGTGTTAAGGAACTTACTCAAAGGATCAATGGTAGTAATTCTACAGGTAGTATAGAGCTGAATTTGAACCTACAACCTCTTGATTCACAAATGAGTGCCCGACCACTTGGCCACCACCCGGAATCTCCGGAATATACATTTACGGCACTTAGCAGAGACTCTTTTACAGAGTGATGTCCAATGGTAGTAGCACTAGGGTGGTCCTAGGATAGAGCTGGATTCAAACCTACAACCTCTTGTTTAGTAGGAAGGGGTTCTACCACTAGTTGACCAGCATCACTCCTAAATTTCTAAAATTTCCATTTATTGCCCTTAGCAGACTTTTATTGCAGGGACAGACTGCCTGCTGAAATTTGGGGTTTAGATGCTCAGATGACCAGTGGTGGTAACTCTGGAGGTAAGATAGAGCTGGATTTGAACCTACAATCTCTAGGCCCACCACAACTTCTTGTCCTACGACTACGCCACCACCAACCCCAAAACCCCTGAATTTCTGGAATTTACATTCAACCCATTCAGCAGCGGCACTTATTTGGAGCAACGTACACTGCCTAATTACAGGGACAGTCTCTCTGGAGCAATTTAGGTTTAAGGCTCCTGCATACAACCTCTTACATTTAGGGCATTAAGCTGACGTTCTTATCCAGAACAATCTCTTAATTAAAGATAAAAACACACACACACACAAAGCATAGCCTTTAATAAAACATTGCACGCCTTGCTTTTTGGAAAGCAGGCTCGTTGTGGGACAGCATTCAACCAAATGAACGATTCCTACTCAAGGCAACAATTGCGTGCTAAAACAGGCAAATTAAAGTATGCAAAGCCTGGTTCTCAAGAAAGAAAGCATCTGTAAGTGTACATTCTGCTTACGCAAGGCCAGTAGTACTGCAGTGTGACGGTGTATTAATTTATTGCGGACCCTGCTCATGGTACCATTTATTGTTAAACTTCATTGCACAGTGTTATTGGCAAAATATTTAAAATAATTAATTATACAGGTACAATTAATGTTGTACCTGTATACCTATGCATGTATAAAGAATTTTGAATCTTGAGCAGTGGTTTCATTACCTGTTTATATGATATTTAGAATAAATCATTGAAAAATGGTTGAAAATGGTCAATTACAGTTTTATAAAGCAAATTCCAAACTCATGAAGCATAAAGCCGAAGTAGACATGAGGTAACCAACACGCATCACAACACACGTCAGCATTAGTATGGGTGTGTGTGTGTGTGTGTGTCTAAGTGTGAAGGGAAAGTCAGACGTAAGAAAACAAAAACCAGTGGTTTGTTTCTGTTGCTTTTGTATTTTAAAGTATGCAGAGTGCCTTCTCCCTCACACAGAACATCCCTTATCCACACACACACACACACACACACACACGTCTTAATGTCTTTGTGAGGTCATTGCACACCTCAGTAACCATTAACAAATCTATTGGTTGTATGTGACTGGCTCACATCTCACATACAAGATACGTCCTTGAAATATTTTAAGTAATTTTTAAAAGAAATGTTGTTTAAGAGTATCCGGTAAATGTAGCAACATTGTTTTTGGTGGTGGTAATGGTTTAGAGGTTAGGATTCTCATCTTTGAACCAAGAACTCGTCTTCAAATCCTACCTGCAGCACTACCACCACTGGATCCCTGGGCAAGACCTTTAACCTCAAGTTGCTCTCATGGAAATTGTCCCTGAAATTAGCAAAAAAAAAAAAAAAAAAAGGAAAGAGCGTCTGCTAAATGTAAATGTAATGTAAATGTATTTACATTGTTGTAATTGTAATTGTAATTTGAGATGATATAGATGCGGATCTTCAGGAAAATCCTGTTATGCTCACCTAAAGGAGGAGTTAAAACAACATTTACTTCCTCACTTAAAGTCAAGCACATCGGGAGCACACAGAGACGGAGGGAATATCACAGAAAGGTAACGTTATTATTATTATTATTATTATTATTTAGTTTCAATATCGTTTTTATTGTATTCATGTGAGAGAAAAACGTATCGTAATATCACGTAAAGGTAAACGTATCGGGAGTTTTTGTTTATTACGGGGCACTTGTAACACAGCCAGCCGTACCATTAAAGCCTGTTTTTTTTTTTTTTTGCTTTTGCTTTAATTCAATATCACCATCTGATTTTCATGTTTTATTTTATTGCTGTGTTGTTTTTGTTAAGTCTTGTTAAGTTGGAAACGCTGCTGTTAAAGTGTAATGTCTCTTTAAGAGAAAGTCGTGCCCTGAAAGCCGGAAGTGTGGCGTTCACATGCGCCACATTCGACAAAATGACATTACTTTTATTTTACAGTTAAAATTAAAGTGATTAATTTCATCTGTGGTTGCAAAAAAAATGCTTATATACAGTACTGTTCGAAAAACGTATTACTATTGTTGTAGAAATTCTAATTAAATACAGTACTGCGCAAAATAATAATCTTTATTTATATAACATTCATATATAAAAACGCAGCCCAAAGTGTGTTACATTACGTATAAATTCTGTCAAAATAGAAACAATTAGTTGAGCCACTCTCACACTTCTACATAGTTTGCTTCTAAAGAGCCAGACTTTCATCTGTTTTAATGTAGTCACAAACCTCCCTGTCATAATGAAAGTGAGTGAGCAGTGGGCAGCTGTTATGGGCCGAGCGCATAGGAAGCAGTGCCCTGTGATTGGAAGGTTGCTGATTCAAGTCCTAGACCGGTAAGAATGCCAAAGAGGTACTTATGAGCAAGGCACTGTCCCTAAGCCCTGCCCATGTCTGCTGCCCACTGCTCCTTCATGGATGGGTCAAATGCAGAGCTCACATTTGGTTGTGGTGGACTGTGAATTGTGTTCAAAATAATCACAGTGAAAAATAATCACTCACTTTCTCAAGATTGTGTTGGAGGATTAGAGGACTGTTCTAAAGGATTTATAAATGGTTCTGGTGCTGTTGATTTAGGAAAATATTCAGTTACATTTACAGCATTTAGCAGACGCTCTTATCCAGAGCGACTTCCATTTTTCTAATTTCAAGGACAGTCTTACAGGAGCAGCTTGGGGTTAAAGGTCTTGCTCAGGGGCCCAGTCGTAGTAATGCTAGAGGAAGGACTTGAACCCACGCTCCCTTGGTGGAGAGGCGAGTGGCCTAATCGCTAGACCAAGGGTAGGCAACTCCGGTCCTGGAGGTCCGCTGTCCAGTAGGTTTTCCATCCAAGGACACCTCTGGGACAGCGGACCTCCAGGACTGGAGTTCCCTACCCCTGCACTAGACCACATCCACTGAGATTCTTATTTGCTAGGGGTGTAAAGAAGAGAATTTAGCGAATACACAAAACAATCCTGATCCACACTCCAGGCCAGAAGAGGGTGGAAAAGCACATAAAAGCTGTTTGCTAACCGCCATTAAACTACACAAAAGAAGAAGGAAGAGGAAGAAGAAGAGGAGGAGGAGTCTTTACCAGAGTTTATGGGGACGAAATGTCGTCTAGTGTATGTTAAAGTTAACGTGTCAGTCTTTTTTAAGTTTCTCGTATTTTCCACCAGTATTTGGATTTTAATTTGGAAGACGAAGGAACGAATACCCCGCGGACTTGACTCTTTCTCACACCGTTAATGGATCATCGTTTTTAGGGAACACTATTAGCTTAACTGCATCCACATCATAAATAAGTCGCTGTTGGGTTTTGTATTTTATTTGATTTCGTTTTGTTTAACTCTTTTGTCGTCGGGCTGCTGAATGTGAGGGTTGAATAGGGTTTGCAGTGGAAATGTCGTGTGGTGTGTGTTCAAGTGAACGCGTCCGTCCTCTTTTCGTCTGTAATTTTCCACCAATATTTAGGTTTTAATTTGATACGCGGCCTCTTTCCACACTTTTCGTTCGTATAGACACATCATCATTTTCTGGTTATTAGCCAACTACATTAACTACACCGACTTCAGTTGATTTATTGGATTTTATTTTATTTTGTGCAGCTGATTTTGTCGTCTAGCCAAGGGAGGCTTTACAGTTGTTGTTTTATGTGGTGTTAATTTATGTTTTTACCCCCGAATCTACTGAAATGAGACATTGGATTTTGGGTTAAATTTGAGAATTATACACGGACATAAATAAAAAATACCGTTTACAACATTCCTGTCTATTCCACAATTAAGCTTTTAGGGTTTTATTTTATATTGTGTCGTGCTTTTTAATGTCAGGTCGGTGAAAAGAGGGTTTAAAGTTATATTGTGTAGTGTGAGTTAAAGTTAACACACCCGTCTTCTCTATGTTTGTTATTTTCCCAGAATATTGAAAAATCTCTTTTTGTAGTAGATGTTTCTGGGATTTTATATTAATTTATTTTGTATGGCTACTTTATTCATTAGGCTGGTGAAAAAGAGGCTTCACAGGGGAAATGTATGGTGTGAGTTAAAGTTTTAAAAGTCTTTTTTTAATGTGTTATTTTTCTCAAATATTAAAAAATCTCCTTAATTTTGGTCGTAGAGAGACCTTTCATGGCTTAACACTTTCAGGTCTTTTAGCCTAACCTCATATATTGGTCACAACTAGGCTTTTAGGATTTTATTTCATTTTTTATATCGTCAGGCCGGTGAAAAGGAGGCTTTATAGTTGAAATATTGTGTGGTGTGAGTTAATATTAACACGTCCGTCTTCTTTATGTTTGTCGTTTTCCACAAATACTGGAAAAACATTTTAGGTTGCTGTTTTCGCTGCAGTGTATAATAAACAAATTATACACCGACTTGATTTCAGCAGTTTTTGTCATAGACACTGTTCATGGCTTAACATTTTCAGATCTAACTGCCTAAACGAAATGCTGCTTCATTTATTAGGTTTTTAGGATTTATTTTATTTTGTGCAGCACTTTTCCCATCAGGCTGCTGAGAGGGAGTGTTTACAGAGGAAATGTTGTGTGGTGTGAGTTGAAGTTTAAGCGTCCACTTTTTTTTGTTTCTGTTTTGTTATATTAAAATAAAAATCCTAACAATGAACAGGACGCAGCTGAAGCGCTCTCGGATTTTGAGGATGGCGCTGTCGGACGGTGGCTCGATGGAGCTGGACGATAAGCGGGAGCCGTTTCTCTTGAGGGCGGTGAAGATCGGAATGGTGGTGGCGCTCTATTGGTTCGTCTCCATCACCATGGTGTTCCTCAACAACTACCTGCTGGGCAGCAAGCAGCTGGATGCGCCACTCTTCGTCACCTTCTTCCAGTGCGTGGTCAGCGTGGCTCTGTGCCTGCTGATGGCCGCCGCGTCCTGCCTCTTCCCCGGCCTGGTGGACTTCCCCTCCTTGCGGCTGGACCTGAAGGTATCACGCGAAGTGCTGCCTCTCTCTGTCGTCTTCATCGCCATGATCACCTTCAACAACCTGTGCCTGAAGCACGTTGGCGTGGCCTTCTACACGGTGGGCCGCTCGCTCAGTACCGTCTTCAATGTGCTGCTGTCCTACGTCATCCTCAAGCAGACCACCTCGTTCTACGCACTGCTCTGCTGCGGAGTCATACTCGGTACATCATCACACATTCATTTACTGATTAAAATCAGGGACAGTCTAACTGCAGCAATTTGGGGTTAAGTTAATTGGGCAGTTAATTGAAAATTGATGGAAACCCACATCCAGAACGATTCAATTCTGATTCTTGGGCTCACAATATTCATATATATTATGATAATTACATAATAACTAAATGTTTAATTATATTTATAATATAATTAATATATAATTAATTAGTTTTAGCTTGTAGGAGTAGATTTTGACCTACTCTTCTGACACTTTGACCTTCATCAAGAATGTATAAGAATAATTCATTATGTTGTAAAGATAACCAGTCATAAAACCAATGCAGCGTGCTCCAGCACAGAGCCGGGCTGATTTTCCATCCGGAGACTCCGATCTGCAGGGTGTTAGAAGTACAAAACAATACTTTAACAGTAGCTTTGTGTTCAGGATTTGCACTGAATAGTTTTAAGGCCGGAGATCAGATTACCGTTTAGTGACCTACACTCCATAATCTCATATTACACCCGGATCTCATGTCCGTCCTCATAAAGAAGAACTTCAGCAAAATTCAACAAAAGTGCAATAAACCAGTTTTACGGGCCGGCGAGGAGAACGTCACATGGCAGTTGGAGTACACACATATCTATTGTTTTATTTAGTTTGGCTCGATAGAAATGAATAAATCAAGTGTCTTTTGTTACATTGAGCTGCTCTGTCTGCGACAAACATGAGAGATTGAGCTAAAAGCTAGGTATTTGATAATAAAGCTGCAAGAAAGAGAGATTTATTGACACACTTAGAATTAGTTTGAATGCAACACAAAGTCCTGTTTAAAAAGACGGCATAATAACTTAAACCTTAAAAGAAATTTAAATATTTAATTTAATTCTCTATAGGCTAAATCTACGCTTTACAGTGGAAAACATTTCTTTTTTAGGTGGTAGTGTGTTTTTTAAAGGGACAGAATTTTTTAAATAAGTGATGTATGATAAAGAAATTATTGACCGATGCTGATATCTGATATTTTCATGCTTATGTCTAACGATAAATGAGGAAGGCAGACATAAAGACGAGATTTTGCTGGTGAATGTTCCACTGTGTGCTCAGAAGTTTGACACAAAATAACACCATACATTTTAAGACAGAAGGCACGGGCCGTATAAAACCCCACCTCAGACTTTGGAATGCCTTACACAAGCGCCACCTTTCCCACGTACAATAAATGCATCATAAAATATCGTGCAAATCTAAGCATCGGTCTAATGAAGATGACTTAAAGGAAGCAATTAACAGTCGTTTCTGATACAATTCCGATATTATTGTGCATCCCTAAAAATAAGTATTAACAGAATTTCAGATGTAATCTGAAATTAACACAACACTTTCCTATAAACCAATGCTGTAAAAACTCACTGTGCATTTCTATATTCGGAATGTCACTTTTGATTCATTTTTGATAAATTGTCCAGCCCTAACAGCAAGTAATTATTAAATATTTCTTTATTGGTGTCTTGACATCAACAAAAATAATCGAAATAACCAACATGGCTAAGATTGCATCAACTACAGGTTTGGAAAGTCAGTTTATGATTCATTTTTGATTAATTGCCCGGCGAACAGTCAGCAAATACCTTTTTATTGATGTCTCTGTGTTCATGTAATCACATCCAGTCCTGTTTTTAAATGACATTTTATTTTTATTTTCCTCAGGTGGCTTCTGGCTCGGTGTGGACCAGGAGGGCGTGGCCGGCTCTCTCTCGTGGACCGGCGTGATTTTCGGGGTGCTGGCCAGCGCCTTTGTCTCGCTCAATGCCATCTACACAAAGAAGGTGATGGGTGCGGTGGAGGGCAGCATCTGGAGGCTGTCGTTTTACAACAACCTCAACGCCTGCGTGCTTTTCCTGCCCTTGATCGTCGTCTTCGGGGAACTGGGGCCCCTGTCACACTTCGGCCCCCAGATGGACGGCCGCTTCTGGGGCATGATGGCACTGGGCGGCGTCTTCGGCTTCGCCATCGGCTACGTGACGGGGCTGCAGATCAAGTTCACAAGCCCGCTCACGCACAACGTGTCCGGCACCGCCAAGGCCTGCGCTCAGACGCTGCTGGCCGTGCTGTACTCCGCCTCTAGCAAGAGCATGCTGTGGTGGACCAGCAACCTGATGGTGCTCGGGGGCTCCTTCGCCTACACCTGGGTCAAGGGCATGGAGATGAAGAAGGTGCAGGTCGAGCCCAACTTGTGCTCGGGAGAGAGCAAGCAGAGCAAAGCTGACTCGGGGGTATGAAGGAGGGAGGGGGGATAAAGTGGGAAAACGTTCCTCACGGACTTGCACGCTTGAGGGTAAGTGTCGCGAGTGCACGAGAAAGTATTGCAAAATCTAGAGAGAGTGTTGAGCTCACGTGAATCTCGGGTGCTCGCGAGATCTTATCGGACGCTCTCAAATAAATATTGTGAGCATGTGACATTTTCTTGCGTCACTTTCTCGAGTGCACGCAAAACTTGTGTTTAATTTTCTCACTGGCCGCTTAAGGGGTTCTGTAGGAACATTGGATTTCAGACGAAGGATCTGATTCTTTGTGAGCTGAGTTAACTCAGTGTTACAAATAATATTACAGTTGTGTATAAAAGTCTTGTGTCACCCCACATTTGGATTTTCACATTGTTTTCTCCATTACTTTGTACTTTTTCCAAATTTTTGGTCACTTCCAAATATTTGCAAGACACACATTATAAAAACAGTCTGGCTCTTTGGAAGCGAGTTATTAAAGAAATGAGAGCTGGCTCGAGACTTGTGACTACACACCACTGTTTATAGAAATATTGTTTAAAAAATTTGAATTATGTAAGAAAACGCTATTTTATAGTTTATAGATGCTGTACTGTATGTGTTGACGACAATTTCTCACAAAAATGTGAAGCATTATAAACATGCATTGCTTCAGTTTAAGGGAGCAGTTTACTGTTTAATGGGGGTGTACTCACACGCTTACAGCTGCCCCCGATTACATCACGTGACCAAAATTAGACTTTTCTTAGAAGTGGAGCTGCGTCGTGTTTACATGTACAGACGTAGGGATGAAGTCTGCAAATGCTGCTGTATGGTTTGGGTAAAACGTCTACCACCTTTGTTTTGAGGCGGGGGACTTGGTTAGCATTTCTTTAAACCTTTTAAATTTTGTTCAAATAATTTAATTTAGGGGGTGATTTAATGGGTCAGGTCTCTGTGCATTCAAATGTAAAAGTAGAAACAGTAGGGGGTGGAGTTATTAGAGTGTTTCTAATGTTCTAGTGATATTCAGGGTTATGTTCAGTTTTTATAAAGAAATCCAGTCAAGATCAAGGTTTCAAGTGCAGAAAATTTGCTTATGAAATACAACAGCAGGGAGTTTGCATGCTCTCCCTGTGTTTGCGTGGATTTCCTCCCACAGTCCAAAGGCATGCGTTCTAGGCTAATTGATGACTCTAAACTGGCCCTTAGTGTGTGAATGTGTGTGTGAGTGTGTGTGCCCTGCGGTGTGTTGGCGCCTGCCCAGGGCTGGTCCCCGCCTTGCGCCCGAAAGTTGCCGGGATAGGCTCTGGCCCCCTGCGACCCCAGTTGGGATTACAGCAGTTCGGAAAATGAATAAATGAATGAATGAATGAATAAAACAGCAGGAGACGTAGCTGTGTCTAATTATAATTTTTAAACTTTGGCCTTAACTTGAACAAAATTAATAAAATAGGCCTCATACAGCAATATTTTCCTAAAACTTGTTTTCAAGAAAGAAAAAAATTATAAATATAAACTGTAGAATTGAAGCAAAATGTTTTACACAAACAGACATGCAATAAAATTTGTGTAAGAGCTCTTTTCAGCAGTTGCAGATTCTAGGGCTGGGTGATTACATTTTTCAAAGCATTTCCAGATGATCTGGATGATGGACTTGTCAAATTGAATCGTTGATCTAATAATTGTAATCGATTCGAATCATGAGACCAGTGAAGGTTCACAACTGTAATTAAAACTGGAATTTTTTCCTAATCAAATCTTTGTAATATTAAAATAACTGAAGGCAACACACATCTGAGGCAACAGTGCAAATACACACTCTCTGGGGAAATTTTCTAAGATTGAAATAAGGCAAGATTACGTCAATTACAGGTTCTGAATTGTGGTTTCGATACATTTTTGATTAATTGCCCAGCCCTACTATATTCTGCTCAGGGTTCCTACGCAGTATAGCAAAGCATGGAATTTGGTTTTGAGTAATTTCCAGGTCTGGTGAATGAGGAATAATTCTGGGAATCATTTGGAATACAGCTGGAATATGTAAAACAAATGTGTGTGAAGTGATGAAACGGGGGTGAAATTCATCTTCACTTAATTGCATTTGTGATGCTGTTGATTGGAGGAAGGCCATGAGGGACATAAAGTAAATAAGATTAAACAAACAGGACAAAGTCGTAACTCATCTGCGTAACACTAAACCTGACCTTACTTACGTCTGTCTTATTCTGGGGCATTGTATTGGCAAGATTTTTATTTATTCAGTGTCTTTTTGTCTTTGTTTATTCTGGAAAATGAATGTGGTGTTGAGATGTGGTGTTGTGCCTCTACTGAAAAGGTTTCTACTGGAAAATGTTTTATTCGCATCTCTCTGAGTGTGTACTGATGGACGTTGCTTTGATTGAATAATGTTGAATGGACCTTTGGATGTTGAATGGATGTTTTTAGATTAAATATTTGGGGTTTTTAAATGTAGTTTGAGTGTCTGATGTTCACACACTGGTCATGGCAGCAGTCAAGATCGGAATTTAAACTCCTTTTAAATCTGGTTTCTTTTAGATTAAAGTTCTCAGAGTTTGTTTATTGCTATAAACTAGTAAAATGTCACGTAGCGTTATTACTTTGTGTTAATACTTTACTATATTACTTGAAGTAATATATAATTTAAAATAACAATTAGGTTTGTTTTCAAATGTAAAGTGTAGTAGAAATTGCATATAGTGTACTTATTAAAACAGATTTAAAAGGAAAGATTTGCTTCTCAAATATTTTTATACTCAGAAAATGAAAAATTCTTCTTTTTGAAAGATTTTAGGAATATTTCTATTCTGATTCTTTATCGATTTAACAGTGAAGTTGGAAGTGAACTCAGTTTGCCACAAGATGGCGCAAAGACTATCATTTTTCCTCTCATTGAACCACTTTATCACTCCCTTTTAAAATTTCTCATTTTTACCATTTTCTCCAGTATTTTGGGGGAAATATTTAGACTGCTGACTTTATTCTCGTTTTCCTTTTTTACTTGACACGTCTCATTTTTCCAAAAATGTTACTTTATTTCTCCTCTTAACGTGTTTTACTCTTTTTCAGCAAACAGCAGTCATGCAGTTTCACCAAGAATTGTGCATCTTTTGCTACTACTGCCTTTTCTTGCTTCCACTTTTTTGGGACTGTGTCCACAGTTTTTGTTCAAGGAACACCGTTTATAGTGGCAGTGTTAGATATAGGAGCTGGAATCACTTCATCCCTCCTTTTTAACTTATCCATTTCACATTATTACTCTATGGGGTACATATCATTTTGGGGAATTTTTCTAACGGTTAACTTTATTTCTCCTGTTCACCTTTTTCACCACTTTATCCCTTTTCTGCTTATTTCAGCTCACAGCAGTCACAATTCCATGAGGATTTATCAGTCTAGCTGTATGTTTTTTAATCTGTTGTGCCATTCAAGTCTCCAGCTTTTTGCTGCACTACAGTCTTTTTAATCCGACTCGACATGATGCTGACTGGTGGTTACTGATTCAGCTTCATCATTTTTACAGTCACGTCAACCCCGGGGTTAAAGAAACGCATGTGGCGTCGATCAAAGCCATTGTCATGGAGACTGGATCTCCGCCACGGTAACAAGTGCTTTTATGTGCTCGTGATGATGATGCAGCGCACATAGGCCAGTGGAGGATGAGATTGCTCTGTCTGTTTGGTTTGAGCTCAGCTGGTGATGTGATTGAGATAAGGTTCATTCCTATAGCACTTTAAAAACAACCGCTGTCACAAATAAAAACAAAATCACAAGTCTCTTCTCTCTGATGGCCAAAAGTCAGTGAAGAAATGTGAGTTTGGGGTGAAGGTAAGTTGATTTTAAAACAGAGATAATGAACCCTCTTACACTTAGGAACACTGTAAGGTTTAAGTAAATCTCGGCCATGAGCAGCTTTTAAAAATAAAATAACCTGATGTGATGCTGCTCTTTTTACTGCACCTTCTCCTTGCTATTGAAAAGGACATTTAATGTCTGGTCAGGACGGCGTGCTGACCTTTGCCACCTGTAAAGGTTTGCTGATTGGGTCTCCAGCAAACTGTCCCAACTGTCCATTCTGCAGGGGTGAAAGGTCATCTTCAAAAGATCAATAAAGAAGAATCAGTGGACTAATTGCAGCAGATATGCAATGGAGTTTCTCTCAGATCATTTGCAGGAATTAGTGTCTCATGAACAGGAAATTGCTGCTGAATATGATCATATATTGACATTTCATTGTTCACTGTTGTATTATATATTAAGTGTGTGAACACACCACATGGTGCACCACAGCAAAATCTGAGCTCTATCAGATGAATGAGCATCCATGAATGAGCAGTGGGCAGCTTTTGGCAGTTCCCAGGGACGGTACTGCCACTGTAACCCTCAGCAGGGCCCTTAACCTTAGAAGATGCTCCAGAGAGACTGTCCACAGTCCTGATTCCACTATTCCAAACAAACAAGCAAGCAAGCAAATAAATGAATAAATAAATAAATAAACCTTTTTAAAAAATCCTTTGTTAAAATAACCAACTCCCAGTTATGGTTGCCAGTTCCTCTCTCCCTTCCCTTTCCCCTCCTTCCTTATCTCAGCATCACGCTTTCATGACGAATAAATGAACCGAGTAAATGATAAGCTACTGAATGGGAATTTGGCAGCCGCTAAGCTACTGAAAAAGTGGTTGAATGAGTAGCTTTTGTAGTTGTAGTTTAGCGTAGTGGCGTCGCTAATGGTCGTCACCTGGAAGTGAGGAATCGGTTCTTTTTTAATCGACTCCCAACTCTCAGCACCACATTTCTACTTTCTTCCTCTGGAGCCGCTTCCATTGTAAATAAATACTTAAATAATTAAATAAATAAGCACGGGTTAGTTGATACGCTACAGCATGAGAATTTGGCTACTCATATGCTGCTGAAAAATGTTCGTTAGCTTGCTAATTGAAGTTCGTTGCGAGTTGGCAGCGGTGCTAATAACAGTTTAGCTTCTCTGCAAAACTGTACGTTAGTCGCCCCGCTAACTATCGTTAGCTACTCCCCAAACACCAGGTTTGTATCGTAGCTATTTATAATTTAGCTGCTGAAATGTAGTAACGTAACTAATTGTATTAATAGTTATTCCACATCTCTGCCGCTAAACGACGGTTTGGACTCGATTCTCAATTCTGAGTAATCTGGAACAGAAGAATCGGTTCTTTTTCTTAATCGACTCCCAACTCTCAGCATCAGGCTTCCACTTTTCCCCTCTGAACAGTAAGTAACTAACTATGTAAGTAAATGAATAAATAGGAACGTTGATATGGTACTGAATAAGAAGTTAAATGCTAGTTACGTGGCTAAATGTAGTTCGTTGTGGGTTAGGGCTAGTAGCATCGCTACTTCCCAAACACGTAAGTTTGTATCGAGCTACTTGTAGTTTAGCTGCTGTAAGTTAATAGTGTCGCTTGTAGTTAAAAGTAGTTTATCCGTTCTAATTCTGCAATATTGTAAGTTAGCAGCATCGCTAATTGTAGTTGGCTACTCCCCAAACACCAAGTTTGTATCGTAGCTATTTATAATTTAGCTGCTGAAATTTAGAAACGTCACTAATTGTATTAATAGTTACTCCACACCTCTGCCGCTAAACGACGATTTGGAGTCGATTCTCAATTCTGAGTAATCTGGAACAGAAGAATCGGTTCTTTTTTTTTTTTTTTAATCGACTCCCAACTCTCAGCATCAGGCTTCCACGTTTCCCCTCTGAAGCCGCATCCACGGTAAGTAAGTAACTATGTAAGTAAATGAATAAATAGGAACGTTGATATGGTACTGAATAAGAAGTTAAATGTTAGTTACGTGGCTAAATGTAGTTCGTTGTGGGTTAGGGCTAGTAGCATCGCTACTTCCCAAACACCTACGTTTGTATCCAGCTACTTGTAGTTTAGCTGCTCTAAAAGTAGTTTATCCGTTCCGATTCTGCAATATTGTTATAAGTTAGCAGCGTCGCTAATTGTAGTTAGCTACTCTCCAAACACTAAGTTTGTGAATTAGCTACTTGTAGTTTAGCTTCTGTAAGACAGTAACGTCACTAATTGTAGTCGCTCCACGACGCTGCTGCTAAACGACTGTCTGGAGTTGATCCTCTTTTCCGAGTCACCTGGAATTGAGGACTCGTTGTTATAAAAGAATCGACTCTCAACACTGGTTGCCAGCTCCTCCCTCCCTCCCTTCTTCTCTCCCTCCCTCCCTCCCTCCCTCCTTATCTCAGCATCACGCTCCCACTTTCTCCCCCAGGAGCCGCTTCCATGGCAAATAAATGACCGAATGAGAAGCGGGGCGCGATGGCGGACAGAGAGAAGAGAAAAGCCGAATCCCGGCCGCTCCGCATCGAGTCTCCCGCCGGGTTCAGGTTCGAGCTCTTCCTTTATATTTTTGATTTATTTCATTTATTTACGCTGATTTGTCTCTCGGTGTTGTCTCGCCTGGCGTTCGTGTGAAGATGCTGTAAAGCCCGAGCTGGACGTGGTCAGAACCGCGTTGCCCCCGAGCCGAGCGACGAGGTTTATTTGTCCTAATGAGAATAAAAATTCTTGATCAGATTCGCACACCTGAGCTTCAGGTCGCGCCGAGCTTGAGACGTTTTTTGCTTTATTTTTGCAGGCTGCATGGGCGTGTCTGCTCCTCAGGGACCAACAGCACTCCAAAATAAACTCCAAAAACACAGTTTAACTGCAAAGTAATTAATGTTACATTTTGTTTTAACAACAATTTAATAAAATGATTACCCTTATTAAATAGTGTACCAAAAAATGACTGAAATAACTGATTTATGATTAAGATTTTCGTCATATTTTCTTCTACATAGTATAAATCGGAGGAGGTTGCTAAGTTCAGACCAAGAAGGAGAAAAGAAAAACACGATATACATAAAACGGATGATAATCGATATATTTGCTTTGGTGTAGTGGAATAAACCTTCATTGGTGTAGGGCATCTCAATTATATGTTGATTTTGGTGGAAATAAGCTTATTTACACCTTATGACACATGCCCAAAGTGGTTCTTTAAAGTAACATTCTTCTGATAGGAACCAGTAGCAGCAATTAACAAATTTTCATTGAGATGCAAATCTAAGAATATGAAAAATCACAAAAAATATGGTTCTATGCTCAATTAACGCAGTTTTATTAAGCTGTTGAATACATTTTGATTGCTGCCACTGGTTTCTTGTAGTACCTTTTACTGGACGTTTCTTTAAAGAACCACGTTGGATGTCCATAAAGCTTGAAGAACTTGATTTCAACCAGAAAGAGCTCATAATTGAGATATTCTCAACCAATAAAAAGATTGTAGTTATCTACTTCCCAAACACTGTGTTTGGGATTTAGCTACTTGCAGTTTTTTAGATCCTGACTGTGCCTTTTTATTGTGCATTTTATATGTACAGATAAAGGGAAATAAACAGCAAAAGAAGGGATTTGGGTCTAAGCTTTGAGATGGAAAGAAATTAAAATGTTCTAAGCATTTTTGTCTACACGGGTGTAGATGTAAATAACAAATACCGAACTGTGGAGGAATTACATGCAGGGATCAAGTGCTTTCTGGAAACCGACATTGTAGCGTGAGTTTTAATTTCACCAGTAGTGTCTAATGCTGCTTAAGCCTGCAGCCTCGCTGTAATAAATATCCTAAAGTCTGTGGTTTGGTGCACTCCAGGCCCTGGCCTTCGCCCAAACCCGGGCATCTGTTCCGCTTCCTTTTGGAAGGATTCCTCTGAAACATCGGCCAGCCTGAATCTCTCTCTCTCTCTGCACAGGAATAGGAACACAGCCTCACATGCATGTACAGTGATATATAATCTCCACACTGCATTTGCACGTCTATATCTCCAAATAGAAACAGCTGATGCAGCATTAAGGATGAAACAGGACCGGATCTTGCTTTAGCAACAATGGGCCTCATTCACCAGTATTTTCTCACATTTTCTCTTAAATAAGTTTTTTAAGAAAGTTAACATGTTTAAATTATGACTGGACGATATCACCTCAAATCAATATCACAAGTCGTACAACAGTTTAACACAGTTACGATTAATGATCTTTTATTTTTAGGGATGAACGCTAAGAGAATTTTTGGCCAGTGCTGATATAGAATATTTTCAGTCAAGCGCAGGTGCGTTGAGTGTAAAGATGAGATATCTTGCTTGCACTTTTTGCACAAAAATGGCGTTCTGACATTTCTAACTGATTATTTTAAATATGCTGAATATTGATTATATTATAGAAATTTTTCATAGTTCTTATAGTTCAACATTTTCTGGCGTACTTGACCGTCATTAATCGTCTGAGTTTGATCATAAGACAAAACTTGTATCTTGAAAATATGTCACCTATGTATCTGAATGATATTTACTTAAACTGAGTGAATATTTGACATTGTGAACGCAGCACCTCAATCCATGTGAGCTCCGCATTTGACCCATCTGTGAAGGAGCAGTGGGCAGCTGACAGTGGTACCTTTACTGGTCCGGTACTTTGACCTGTGACCTTCTGATCACGAGGTCAACTCCCTCCTTACACTACCAACTGCTGTTAACTATGATGTCTACGTGAACACTGGTTTCAGCAGCTTGATCATCATAACTCAGAACTTATCCACTGAGGTGGTCTGTGATTTTTAGTGCATGCCTCAAAAGAATTTATGGAGATATGATTTGAATAATAATAAAACACAGGTTCGGGAAGCACTTGCTATCTCTAATATTCTGCTGCCAGCTGCACTTTAGCAAATTAAACTGGCTTTAAATCAAGATGTAGATGTGCTCAGCCTCAAACGGCCTTGTGCATCTTTCACTAACAGTTCTTAAGAAAAGTTTGTCCTTAAAAGTTTGTTGATAAGAGTATCGTCCTCTGCAGTTTATGCAATAACCTCGGAGAAGAGGGGCTCAGCATATTAGGTCATATTTTTTATTGTTGTGACCGTTATCACACATTAACAGTTATTACAATTAACAGTTATTAAATAAAAAGATGTTGAAAGTCTGTATATTTAATTACTCATTTAATCATATATCAAAATTCATTGTGAATTTTAAATATTTTTACAGGAATAAATGTGTGCAATTAATTTAGATTAATTAATCAGAGAGCTTGTAATTAATTGATAATATTTTTAATCGCTTGTCAACCCAAATAGGAAGAAGAAAGAAGAAGGACGGAGGAATATTTGCTTCACTGTATTTTGTTTCAGAGGTGCTTTGAGATGCATTAGAAGTGTGTAAATGAACCTCTTAATTTCTCTTTTGAGGGTCGTGTAGAGCGTAGATGAGCGCGTCACAACAATGGGGTAAAAATGGGTGTTCTGTGTTCACTGTCACATTGATTCTTTATTCTTAGTTACACAGACTCCAGACTAGGGAATTGATTTCTGGTGTGTAGTCTCTATCTTCACTCAGAAGCCTTTCAGTGAGCGACAACTATGAATTATTTATAACACCTTCCTCTGCAAACGTGTGTGTATGTATATATGTGTGTGTGTGTAAGTGGTGCTTGTGATGAGATGGTGTTAGTGTAATTGGTTTGATGGTCTGTGTTTGATGTACTGACATCAGTATGATTGTGCGTTTAATGTTATAACAAAGCATTAAAACTATCTCAGTAATGAGCTGTGATTATACAGTTACTCTGCAAATGTCTTGAGCACAATATTGGAATTATTATATAAAGAATGCACAATATGGGAATTATTGGCTGATGACGATATGTGATATGTGACATTTGCCGATAAATGAGTGGACCACACAAAGACAAGATATTTTGAGTGTACCAAGTCAAATAGGGTGTGTGTGACTCTCCATGTGCACTACCTAGTGTGTGGAGAGCCGTTAAGCTACAGCCCCGCCTATTTCCTGAGATGCATACTACCACATGGAAAAGTATAATAAGAGCGCCTGACCTACCATACTATTAAGTGCAGTAGTATGCGGCTCGGGTGTGGCAAACATAAATTTTTTTTGCATGTGCAGGCAGAGTTGAGTGTGTAAAGACAAGAGATTTTGCTGGTGAATGTTCCACTTCGTGCTCAGAATTTTGACACAAAATAACACCGTACATTTTAAGACGGAAGGCGCGGGTCGTATAAAATGCCACCTCAGACTTTGGACATGCCTGAGACAAGCGCTACCTTTCCCACGTACAATAAATGTGTTGTCAGATATCGTCTGGAAATGTCGTCGAATCTAATTATCAACCTGATGCTGATTACTTTAAAAATCAACTGATATCGATATGACTCCGATACGGTTGTACATCCCTTGTATACAGATATATATATATTATTATATATTTATTCAGTGAAAAAAAAAGTCCCATACTTAGAAATATAAATATTTTTACATGAAATCATGTGTGTCACAATTATTGGCACCTCTTGCTGTGATTACTTTGTAAATGCCCCCTTTTGCCGATATTTGTGGCAACCGGCTATTTTGTTAAAAATAATTATTTCTTAGTGATGGGTTTAAATAACATTGATGATAAATGACTTTAGCTAAGGTAGATTTTTACTCATTTTTCAATGTATTATTTCATTATTTTAACTTTTCTAAATTAAAATAACTATTTTTTTATTTTATTTTAATACACATCTTTATCAGGGGTGCTGATTGTGGAGGGCAGTATATGTATACAGTACTGTGCAAAAGTTTTAGGCAGGTGTGAAAAAATGCTGTAAACAAAGAATGCTTTCAGAAATTTAAATAATGATTGTTTATTTTTATCAATTTACAAAATGCAAAGTGAGCGAACAAAAGAAAAATCTAAACCAAATCAATATTTGGTGTTACTTCCTTTTGCCTTCAAACCAGCATCAATTCTTACAGGTACACTTGCACAAAGTCAGGGGTTTTGTAGGATTATAGTCATTATATTATTTTGTAGGATTATAGTCATTATATTATTTTGTAGGATTATAGTCATGATATTATTTTGTAGGATTATAGGATTATAGATCTGTGGTTAGTTCTCCAAGATGTTTGGAACAACCTACCAGCCGAGTTCCTTCAAAAACTGTGTGCAAGTGTACCTAGAAGAATTGATGCTGTTTTGAAGGCAAAGGCTGGTCTCACCAAATATTGATTTGATTTAGATTTCTCTTTTGTTCATTCACTGCATTTTGCTGATTGATGAAAATAAATGATTAACACTTACATTTTTGAAAGCATTCTGTGTTTACAGCGTTTTTACACCTAAAACCTGTGATTTACTACCTACAGAAAACAACTGGTTCTTTAGAAACAAAAATATAATGACATGAGGGGCAACTCAGGACTTTTGCACATTGCTGTATGTTATTAGTATCTTGCAAGAACATAACTTTAATATGAAGCAAACAACTACAGTAATGAGGTGCAAAACAGATACCAAAATAAACCAAAATGCTCCACAGAGAACAACCTGTCACACATTCAAACTCCAGTCCCAAAAAAAGAATCACACTCAATAACTCGCGCTTTTGTCACATTATATACGGCTTTATTATGGGGGTTGGCTGTGGAATAGAATAATCTTTGTACCAGAGTTTGAGCTGTGCAACGATTTGTGAATCACTTGGCAAGAAACGAGGCCCACAATCGCTTTTTATTTTATATAATACATTGTGTTCCACTGAGTGTACATGGAGTTGCCAGGTTAGAGTTGGAAAAAGACTTTACTTCCAAAAATGGATTTAAGGGAAACCTCCTGACCGAGAGCTGACCAGACCATCTTCACGGACTTTAGAAGCTTTGGTCCAGCTGGTTTTCGTGGAATAAAAACTAACCTGCTTCGCTCTTAAACACAGCTGGAGCAAGTAAACACAGACAGGACGTTGCACGCACTAAAGTGTCCGTGCTAGTATGAAGTCACTGTCCAAACACACACAGACACACGCTAACACACACTCTTGTATTACTGTCTTTGTGAGCTTCTTACACTCACTTCCAAAAACAGTCTCTCCAGGATTTCATGTGTCTTTTTTGAGATGTTGCAGCAGCTTTTAGGTGTTTTGCTGCAATAAATTGTGGGAGCAAGTCAAAGTTGCCAAAAAATTAGCAATTTTGTCCCCCTTTATAATGACTCTTCAGCAGTTAATTCAAATAAAGGGAACAAAACCACCATTATTTTTATTAACCATTAATCATTTAGTTGTTTTTGAAGGTAAATGTGAGGTGTTTTTATCACACATTTCCTGTGTCTTCTAAACGTAACACGGAAGTAGGTTTGCTGACATATGGCTCAACATTTTGCAGAAAAAAAATAGGAAAAATTGTCAAAATTGCAGCTGGTAATGAGTTTGTAGGAATGGGCTGAATTTGCGTCCTTAGTTGCGATAGCACCATCGCAAAATCCTGGAGGGTCTGAATAATTACACATCTACACCCTAACCTTATCCTTAAACTCAGCAACCAAAAGCAAACCTGTTACCCCTTTTAGCTTCTCAAATAAAACTTGAACATGAACATTCTCTGTAAAATCAAGTTCTACAAAGTCGACCCAGTCCTCACAAACCACAGATGTCCTTATAAACCATGAAAATATAAAATCACAGTTAGTCCAGTCTTCTGGGGGACAACCAGGTCCTCACAACACCCTAAATACATGAACACACACACACACATCCATATGGTATTGGCTCACACCAGCATGTTGGTTAATGAACACACACCAATGCAGCAGCAGGTCAAGGCCTCGACCCGCCTCGCTCCAAACACTCTTCACCCAGCAGATTATCACACATAAAGGGCTGCAAGCTTTGGCCCAAACGAGGGAATGAGATAGAGGGAGGGAGGGAGTGAAGAGGGAGGAGGGAGAGATGCACTAATTGTGGATTAATGAAGTGAGTGCAGGTTTACTGGGGGCTGAATGGGGGACAGTTTAGCCTCGTTTGCATGAGAAAGGTTAACCAAACGCTGCACAAAGCAGCTCTCAGATAACACGGCCCCAGGAGAGACAGAATGAGAGAAAAGAGAGGGAGAGATGAGGGGTGATGGTGTCCTCATACAACACGGGCTCGTCTTTCTCTGAAGACCCAGAATTCAATGGGCTTGATGGATGGTTATTGATCAGCGCTGCTGATCGCTCTCCTCTCTGCTGCTCTTGTTGCCTTTTCGTTCGAATCGTGCGGCTTTCTTTTGAATATTGCGACGGTCTGTGCTCACTTTCATAAGTACTGAGCCGCTTAAAGTTCCACACATATATAT